>CM060620.1:13533696-13822045 GCA_030578275.1 Meda fulgida
GTCTTTAGGACTCGCAGAGATGGATTACTTTCCTTAAAATCTTAATTTGTGTTTATCTGTTGAAAGAAAGTAAAATGCATCTGGGACACCATGAAGGTGAGTAAAATACATGAGAATTTTATTTTTGGGTGAAATATCCCCTTAACCCTTTAATATGCTGTTGGTAAGCTAATCCATGATCAGCATAGACTAATATGAATAAAGTGCAAACTCTTGTGCACTTGTGAACTGTGTTTGTTTTAATGTAGAGGAAATTAAAATATTTGCTATTTTATAATATAAAAAATAAAATAAATCAGGCGTCTGAAGATCAAGATCCCAGTCATTCAAATGTGATGTGTCTGAACAAAGTAAGATTCTTGGTCTTAGATTCTCTGATGTGGACAGTGGATCTCTGGTACTATCACTCCATCTTCTGTGTCAGCATCAGAATTTTGTTTATGGAAAAGTTGCTCCACTCCCTGGTAAATGAGAAAGGAAACGTATTATAATCTAACAATACAAACTGCTTTGAACTCCCACATACAGTAACAAGTTTCAGACTTAAAATATTCATTTCAAACAAATTATATAAATATTTACCTCTGAGTCATGCACCATTATCATCTGTAATACTGTTGTGTGTAACCAGTAGATGGCTGTATAGCCCTATATATAAACATATATCCATGGCTGTGTATTCGCTAATTGCTGGAGGTTTTCAGTCAGAATTACTTGCATGTATTAGGTTTTGAATTTGGACATATATTTATTATTAAAGTGTAAACATTTTTCTCAGAAATGCTCATTTGAAGTGCAAATTTTTGCATTATTATTTGTCAAATATGGACACAGAAAAAGCATTTTGTTACTCATACTAGCTACATATAATAGCTTCTATATAATAGCTAATAGCATCTTTATCACACAAAAGTAATCATAATAAATATTGCGACCTGGCCGATACTTCAAAATAGATGACTAATGATATCATTCGTCTGTACTATTCCTTCTTTAAGAAGTCATCTAAAAAATATAGTGTAGCATTAAATAAATACTGATATAACCTTAATATCACTCAAATGAAATAGAAAGCTGCGCTTACAGAAGCTCACAGTCACACATGTAAACACAACACTGACATATTCACTTCCAGGTCAAGAAGCTGTCAATCAGAAATCCAGTAGCCAATTAGAACATACTGCTACTAGCCCCGCCCCCACAAGAGCTATGTGTCAAAACAGCGAACGAAAACTTCAGAAGCGTAAATGAAAACTCTGAATGTGTTTTTTGTCTTTTTCACGGCATACACTCTGAAAACTAATGCTGAAGCTCAAGTCTTTTTGCCACTTAGACTTAGGAGGAGTAACTGCATCTTGCTTTAGACAGAGCTCCGTGGCTCCATACAGATCTGTTCATTAGTGAGAGATTTATTTATCTGAGCTCTCTGCTAGGGTTGAGTATTAATACAGATGATGTCATTGTTCAATTTCTATTTACAAGTGTATGGATGGAAGTGTTTTTTTCTGCCATGGAACAACTTCCTTTAAGAATCTGGCTATCAGTAGCCTATTGATTTAAATACAAGAAATCGATATTGTCAATCCAGCATAGCATCCTGTTATTGCTGCTACTGCTGTTTAACTGCAGTCACTCCAGCCAATGGTGATTTCACGCGTATACCCTCTATATACTGAGGTGTTAGGACCCACACAGACCACAGGGTGGGCATCCCCTGCTGGCCTCACTAACACCTCTTTCAGCAGCAACCTAGCTTTCCCAGGAGGTCTCCCATCCAGCTACTGACCAGGCTCAACCCTGCTTAGCTTCAGTGGGCAACCAGTCTTATGCTACAGGGTGATATGGCTGCTGGTTTGGTTGAACTAGTTTAAATGTATCTAAATTTTAGCTAAAGCCTATTTAACCAGGTAATTTTTCATGACGATTAAGCACATTTTCTGAACATTTTACATTATTGTAATGTAAGAAAAATCATATTCTCATTGCTCTCATACAGATCTTAGAAAAGTAATAACTGAAAAAAATCCCATAAATTTACATTGAACGAGATATGTAAATTCAAGCCATATGTATGTCCAGAATGTCAGAGGCTTGGAGGTGGGTTTGATTTGGAACGGTAAGCAACCACCCAGCAACTACTCCTAGCAACACCTTAGAAATGGCAATGCCCTAAAACCACCCACAACATTGTGGCAATGAGTTTTCCAAGTGGAACTGAAATTCACAATTTCTTCAGAAAATGTCAAAATCTAATCTATATATCTGTTGTAATTGTAGATGTAAACTCTTCCTCCAGGTAATCACTCTCAGCTCCTCCCAGTCTGGATCTCCTGTCACAAGTACAGTCCCCAGCACCCCCACGTCTTTACAGCCACTCGTCAAACTTGAGTCTGGAAACACAGGTGCTGTGGGTGGCTCACGCCCTCTCCAGAAATACATTGTGGTGTCTTTGCCTTCATCCTCTTCCTCACTGGAGAACAAGGGCTCAGGTGTACTTCCCTCCTCTACCTCACCTATTAGCATGGAGTCTGCTGTCAAGCTAGAACGTTCTGAATCACCGGCCGCAAGCACACAATCGCCACATTGAAACTCACACAGTCACTTATTCCACCAAGTCACAGAAGAACAATAAATGTAGCTTGATCCTCGTCATAGTGCTTACTGAGCACTTTCGGACAAACTGACACGTGCTTAGAATTAGGAAAGCGAGCAAATAGCTATGGGACCATAAGACTCATTCACACAATGTGTACTTACGATATATATTATATATATATATATATATATATATATATATATATATATATATATACGTCAAAACATTAACACTGAATAATGTATACACACAAATACATGTTTGAAATACTGTATGTACATGTAAACACAAACATAAATGCTTACATAATTGCCATTGTGGCTGCCATCATAGAGAAGCTGTAACAGTGACAAACACACACATACGGCAGAAAAATACAGGATGGAACTTGATTGTGATTTGAGATAAAAAGGTTCTTTGTTTGAGCTCACAGCTTTAACAATGTTTCATTAATAAACAAAAAGATATGGTTGTATTTAGAATGGAAGGAGGAATGATAAATGTGCATTTTGTGTGTATAAAGCCAACAAACAAGCATACAAAAAGAGACAGTGGGTCCATCACTGTCTATTATACGTGTGTATATTTGAGCGCGCGTGCTTGACCGAAAAATGGATAGGATTAATGAACAATTCAATTGATTTACTGTTTCATGATCATTTTTTTATCGTCTATAATAAAGATTGGTTTTAAATGTGGTTGTCATTTTCTTTTCCTTACAAGACTTTGCTGTATTCCTTGTGTAGAAACCTTAGTGGCTTTTGTTTTCAAATATTGTGGCTCTATTGATTTAATGTAGTTGTATGTCACATTTCCACCGGTTTTACATTTAGTGCCACTATAGTGAAACAGCAATAGTGAAATGTGTGTATACAGTGCGTGCATAATTATTATGCATGTTTATATTCTGATATTTTTTTCCCAAGCACATTTTACCAATTCCAAACCACATCAATCTTAATAACTACTACTATTCATTTTTATTTATTTAATCATTTATAAGTGATACATAATTGTTAAGGTAGGCTGGAAGTGAAAAACGCCATGGGAAATTGCAAAATTAAGGTGTGACCAATGGTCAGCAAAATGCTCATTGTTTCAGCAGGGTCATATAAAAACAGGGCAAAAAAAAGAAGAAAAGACACGTTAACTGCAAAATAATTAGGAATTAAGGTGAAGAATTAGGTGTGAAACCATCAGGAACCCTGTAGTCTCCAGTGCCACCATTTTCCGGAACTACAACCTGCCTGGAGTCTCCAGAAGTTCAAGGTGTCAGGATCTCAGAGACTTTTTTAAGTCCATCTCCTACCCTGAAAGGTCTGTCTTGCTCATTGTTAGTAGCAGCTTACAGCACGACTCCCTCACCACAGCTGCTTCTGTCTGACTTTAACTGGTGGTGGTCCCTCAAGAGTCACTCTCAACCTCTCAAAAGCCTTCAGACAGATAGATTGTCTATAAACAGTCATATTTCAGGATTCTTTACCATAGCAAAGTCTCTGAGATCCTGACACCTTGCACTTCTGGAGACTCCAGGTAGGTTTCAGTTGTGAAAAATGGCAGCGCTGGAGACTAAAGGGTTCCTGGTGGTTTCACACCTAATTCTTCACATTAATTCCTAATTTTATTTTAATTTTTGCAGTAAACAGTAATATGTGTATTTTCTTCTTGGTCTGTTTTGTATGTCCCTGCTGAACCAATGACCGTTTTTCTATCCATTGGTCACGCCTTGATTTTGAGAATTTCTTCTCATGAGCATTTAATTTTTTATTTATTTTTTACTTTTCAGTGAAAGGCAAATCTCTTTTTTGGCCCATTTTAACTGTAAAAGGAAACCTGCTTAATAATTATACACAATAAGAAGTTTTTCACTTCCAGCCTTCCTTAACGTCCCGTTTTCACAGCGGTTTTCTGTCTGTCTGAGTGAATTATGTTGTATCTCCTAAGTTTTAGCTTTGTTTTTAAACTATTTTATATCTTTCCTGCCTTTTATGTTGCTTGATATAATTTAATCATCACAATATATCTGATATTATCTAATTTTGTCTGTCACATTGATCTGACATCGCTAGCTTTAATCTTTAATCTTTAGTTCTGTTCCAGCTGTAGAGCCTGTGCAACTGGGTGACTGTGAGATGGCATAGTCGCAGGACAAAACACTTCCCTGCTGTTACGATTAAAGTTTTTTGAAAATGTAAAAATGCTGAAAGTTTTCTGTGATGGGTAAGTCTATGGGTAGGGTTAGTGTATGTGGATAGAATATACAGTTTGTACATAATAATAAAAAAAATTCTATGGAAAGTCCCCATAAAACATGAAAACACAATGTGTGTGTGTGTGTGTGAGCGAAGCTTTTCAAAGCTTTGAATCAATTGAACTAATTCACAAAATGATTCACTGTTTCGAAGTGTTCGAAATGCCACACACTGGTGCCCTCTGCTGGTCACAACCATATGTCAGAAGAACTAACAGGCTTAGTGGTTTAACCGACCGTCTGCTAGCGGCCTGGCATCACCAAGGTCAGATAAATCCCATCATATAGAACCTCTTTCACCTAGATATCATCATATAGAGACTGTGTCTGTTCCCCGAATTTGGAAATCCAAAAAACATCCAACCCCATCTAAGGTTAAAAATTTAATTGATGTTCAACAAATAAAAAACAGATATAATACAGATGAGCAAATGGTAAAGCTTGCGTTGCTGAATTCGATCCCTTACTTCAAAACCGCTCATAGTTAATGATATGATTTCAGGCTATAACTTAGATGCGCTGTGTTTGACAGAAACCTGGGTAAAACCAAACAATTAAATTACTTTAAATGAGTCAACCCAATAAGATTACTGTTATAAGCATGAACCTCGTCCGAAACGCAAAGGGGGAGGAGTTGCTGTAATTTTATAGTAATATTTTCAAAACCATGAAAAAAATCTAGTTTTAAATATACTTCTTTTGAAGTGTTGGTGCTTAATGTAAAAATATATAGTGTAAGGACTGGGCAAGGGTGAATCTGGATAATTAAAATGCTTCCTTGCTAAAGTCCCAAAGCCTTCAGACCCAGAAAGCGTGAATGTAACACACACACAACCACACACGCATCCCTCACAAGTGAAGCCCGCTCAGGACAGAGCGTGTTACGAGACATTTTTATGACTGACTGGAATGTCCCAAAGAAGGTGATTTCTAAAGAGAAAGAAACTTCTCTTTTTAAAAGACATTTAACCAGATATATTCGATGTGTTTTTATGTGTGTCCATTTGCCCATGTCACATTGGAATGACTATGATTTTATCGTAGCTTAAAGTGAATTATAAATACCTTCATTATGCATTTTAAATATAACTGTCTATTCCCATAACTTGTCACATAGTTCTAGACACCTCCAGAATGCTTTCGGTGTGATCAATCAGAATACGTACAGTAATATCCAGTAAAATATAGTTTACTATGTTTTCCATCTTTGGAGTGAAAAGAGACGAAAACTAACATCACTGGTGTTCTTAGATAACAGCGTTTACGACCTAAAGGAATGTTCACAGAACTGTGGCTCTCTCCCTCTCTGAATTCTTGCTGAGAA
Organism: Meda fulgida; assembly: GCA_030578275.1. NCBI lineage: Eukaryota > Metazoa > Chordata > Actinopteri > Cypriniformes > Leuciscidae > Meda > Meda fulgida. Next base: position 13,539,868 of record CM060620.1, read on the forward strand.
AGAGAAATGAAACCTTTCCAATCCTATATATTCTATATATATATATATATATATATATATATATATATATATATATATATATATATATATATATATATATATATATAAATATAACCATGTGAGAAATGTATTACCATGCATCTAATGTTCCAATCTTATGATGTGGCCTTTTATGTGGTTTGTTTCATGTAAACTCTAACACTTACTATTCCAGACTGTTCACACTATGATCAACCAGAATCAGATGTGTGACATATTTGGTTTCTAAAACCTGGTACTTTGAAGATCGAAGTGACTGTATACACGATATGTCGGTAACAACAACATAATAATAGTAAAAGTATCTTTCATAGTTTCTTCAGCGAATTGACAAACCCACCCCCCCCCCTTTAGACAAAGAGTAATAAAAACTAAATTCCCGCCTGTGACTTCCAACTCTCCGATTTGCCAAGCCGACAGGAAGAGGCTGGATTTCTCCAAGGTGATAAATGTCGGCGCGCTCCACTCCCTCTCTCTCTTACCTTCTTGTCCTCGTGTCATAATGTAACGTCTCATCTCCGGGTGAGCTCTTCGCCTTTCTTTTATTTGTTTCTAGTTTAGTTTGTGTTTTTCAGTCTTAGATAAGTCTCCGTGTTTAATTCCAATCGACGAGTGAAAAGAACACCGCGTGACATATCTCTTCAGCAAATCCATCTACAAGGGACCTTTAAACGAGCGCTCGCTCGCTTTGAAGGAGACACACGTGACCACGTGACGCGCCGGACCGAGAGACACACACACACACACGCTTCTTCACAAGCCATGCAAAGAGTGCAAGTATCCGTGTTTGAACACGCTTTTAAGATTTGTTGAAGTCTTGTTGTCTCTCAAAGTTCCATTGTCTATGTGAATTTGCTATTTAGAAGGATCCTTGGGTCTTTCTAAACTCCCTCTTGCATAACTGCAACTCTTTACATTTCCTCTCTCTCTCTCTGTCTCTATGCATTTCTCGTTTATCGATGCCTTTTCGTGTTTTATTGTTTATTATGTTTGTAAATACATATATCCCATGTAACCATAGTAAATACATAAGTAGTTCTGCCTTATTAAATTCATTATATTCATTTGATTGATGTACTGCCTCTTTGCTCATTTTCCAAGTCCCTTAAGTGCCAAAGATCTTATAGCTACAAGGTTACAAATTAAAGATACTTTAAAGAGTATGTGTTTATAGGGCAGGAAACCCAATTCTTGTGGCCACAGAATTGCTTTTCCTGAAATCCTATAAAGTAGGATGATATTGTGGATCCCCACAAATATTATTCTGACAATTGAGCTAATTAATTTTGCCTGTTTTGTAAGACGTGGTCCGTGTAATTAATTGCAATCTACTTGTGGTTAATTGCAAGGATACACATGCATGCATGCAGGTAAAATGACACATCATCCCTTATCGGGAGATTTATTAACATGTAAGACTGATCTAATCCAAACATGTATGAATAATTATTAATGACCAATTATTAATTATGAAATGCAAATTCCTCCACGGATTAGATCTGCCCGTGAGTCTTTACAATAGTGTAAACGATAAATCACATTTGAGAATTTGTATACAGGCCACCAGGGCACCATAAAGATTTTATCAATGAATTTGCGGACTTTCTATCAGAATTAGTACTGGCTACAGATAAAGTACTTATTAGGGCCCGAGCACCGATGGTGTGAGGACCCTCTTGGAAGTGCTCCGTTTATTAGGGCCCAAGCCTTGAAAAGGCGAAGGCCCTATTGTTTTCCTTAGGATTATTAGGGCCCAAGCCTTGAAAAGGCGAAGGCCCTATTGTTTTCCTTAGGATTATTTATTATTATTATTATTATTATTATTATTATTATTATTATTATTATTATTTTACTACCTTTTGGGCACTTTTGGGGGCCTTAACGTGCTCAAAAACTCTTGAAACTTTGCACACGGGTCAGAACCCGCGGCCATCAGGGCCGGGCTGAAGATGGTACCCCGGCGTGGCAGGGGGGCTCGACAGCGCCCCCTGGAACGGGATTTGAAAACATGTCCGTATATCAAACACGCTTGCATGAATTAATCTGAAAATCGGTACACATATAGATCTCATCGTTTCATATATCCTTTGCACTCTTACTTTTTACGCCAGCCCAACAGGAAGTCGGCTATTATGGGTTGTTTGGAAACTCATGCTCAGGAATTTGATATACTCCTCCTAGGGAATTCACCCGATCGTCACCAAACTCGGTGTGCATGAAGTCAAGACATTGAGGATGAAAAATTGCCAGGGGATTTTTGATATCTCGAACGGTTTGGCCGTGGCGAGGAAACGAAATTATGGCGAATAATGGAAACAGGAAGTGTGTTATAACTTCTGCATACATTGACTGATCTTGATGAAACTTCAGCAGTGTGTTCGCTGTAAGAGGCCGATCACATGGATGTGACTATTGTGAGTCAAAGTTATAGCGCCACCAACTGGCAGCAGGAAGTGTGTCACTTTCAAAATGCTTTGAAATCACCCTCTTATTTTTACCCGATTTGCTTCAAACTTTATGTGTATAATGTAAACACACGGCAGATTTAGACCTGTGAAAGGATTATTGATATCTTAGATACTGTTGCCGTGGCAACGCATCAAACTTTAAGATTCTTTTTTGATGCTTTTGAGACTCTTAGCATACTTGAAATTGCATGAAACTCGATAGACACATCACATTTATTAGCCAGTAGACATGTGCAAAGTTTCAGAAACGGGCGTGTTGCCGGGGCTCAGTAGCGCCACCTTTTGACAAAAGAGGGGGATTTAGGTCTATACTTTTATCAACAATCTTAAAACTCAGTATGTATAATGTTCATATCGAGCTGGACATCTTTCTAATTTACACTTATTAGCTCAGACCAACAGGAAGTCAGATATTTTGGTTTGAATGTGGATGTTTTGGAGAATTTTCTCTTCCTCTCTCTCTGACCCTACGTCTCTCCGTGTGTTTGAGGGGAGGGGGGTTTGTCTGCTGAGTGAGAATGCTTTTATTTTAGTTTTTCAAGGTTTTGGGGCCCTTAACGTGCTCGAAAACTCTTGAAAATTTGTACACAGGTCAGAACCCGCGGCCATCAAGGCCGGGCCGAAGATGGTACCCGGGCGTGGCAGGGGGGCTCGACAGCGCCCCCTGGAACGGGATTCGAACACTTGTCCATATATCAAACATGCTTACATGTAATAATATGAAACTCGGTACACTTATAGGTCTCATCGGGTCGAACAACTTTCGTGCTCTAAGTTTTACTACAGCTCAACAGGAAGTCAGCTATTATGGGTTGTTTGGAAAATGCATGCTTTAATTTTTGATATACTTCTCCTAGAGAATTAATCCAAACACCACAAAACTCGGTTAGCGTGAAGTCAAGACATTGAGGATGCTAAATTGCGAACGGATTTTTGATATCTCGAACGGTTTGCCCGTGGCGAGGAAATGAATTTATGACTAAAAAAGGACACATAAAGTGTGTTATAACTTAGTTAATTTTACCTACAGTTACAAAACTCTGCGTGTATATTGTTCTCGTCAAGCCGAACAACTTTCTAATTTATTGTCATTAGCTCAGACCAACAGAAAGTCAGATATTGTAGTTTGAATGTGGATTCTGAGAATTTTCTCTCCCTCTCTCTGACAGAGAGAATGCACCCTGCCATTCTGTATGTGTGTGTGTGTGTGTCTGTGTGAGGAGGGGGAGGGGGAGGGGGTATCTTCGGGTGATAGTTTAAACAAAGTCATTCATAGGGCCATACTGCCCTCTTGTGTCCAAAATTGTATTTATACGCACTGTGATGATGAACCTGGTCAATGATATCATCACTAGAGTGCCAGCCTAGTGCTATTTGGAATTTATTTGGTATGCTGTTTGCAGGAATAGTTTAGTAGGTATAGTATGTTGATAATGAATATGTGGAGGTACAATTCCGACATTAAGAGTTTAACTTGTTAATGTTTTGATTGATGACTGAGAGCCATTGTTTGTTTTATTTTATTTCTTTATTGTACACATGTACAGATTATGGCACATGAATGATCAACCTGTTTTGATTCAGGATTATGGAGGTGGGTTCTGGTAGTGCGCATAGCCAGAACGTACCATGTTTCAAGATGGAGAGAGACATTTGTGTTATGAGGAGTTAAATGTGTGAGTTTTGGTTGTATGTTATGTATGTTTGTATTATGATTACTGTGTGTCTGAATGAGTTCGTGAACATTAGTTATATTTATGTGCCCATGTTTGGCTGTGGAATTCAGTGAGTGTTATGGGGAAAGGTTCCACCCCGTGGCAATGGTTCGTCCCACTAGGTGTTTGGCGGGAAACTTAGGTATTTAATCCTTTGTCTGATCAGGATTAGGGAAATGGTGGCATCCTGTGTATACTATGCCAATGATTGAACATGTTTGAGGTGAGACATGCTGATAATTGTGTGGCTGTGCCACTAGGCATTGTTTAGTGCCAGTTTTTGCTGCTCACAGCATTTTTTCTTTTTTCTTTCTTTTTTTTTGTACGTCATGTGGACTGCACCTTATGAGCTGTTGCTTCTCAAATAAACCTACAACGGGCATATTGAAAACCTCTCCCTTGTACGGTGCCTTCCTAAACCTCTCACAGGCCTCTCGACAACACGCTACATGACACATGGTGGCAGCGGTGGGATGCGAACCCACGCCCCCGAAGAGACTGGAGGTATTGCAGTTGGGTCATTCGGTACCGTGGGCAGGGCATTTAGGACAACAGAAAACGCTAGCCAGAATTGCTAGTAGATTTTACTGGCCCAGACTGTATGTGGACGTTATGGATTTTTGTAAGTCTTGTCCAGAGTGTCAGCTGGTGAGTCCAGCTAGAAAGGGCGATAGAGCACCGTTGGTGAGTCTCCCTATTATTGACATCCCGTTTTCTCGCATTGCTATGGATATTGTGGGTCCTTTAGAAAAGAGTAGTACAGGAAAGCGGTATATTCTGGTTGTGGCAGATTATGCTACTAGATATCCAGAGGTTTTTCCTCTTAAAAACACAAAGACGAGACAGATTGTGAATGCCCTTGTTCAGCTCTTTTCTCGGGTAGGCTTACCCAAAGAGATAATTACAGACCAGGGAACCAACTTTACTTCCAGACAAATTAAGCAAGTGTATTCAATGTTACGTATACAGCCTATTAAGACCACTCCCTATCATCCTCAGACAGACGGCATGGTAGAAAGATTCAATCAGACATTGAAATCAATGTTGCGCAAGTTTGTGTCTGATAAAGGTGCAGACTGGGACCAATGGTTGCCGTACTTGATGTTTGCCTATCGAGAAGTTCCACAATCGTCCACAGGCTATTCACCCTTTGAACTGCTCTACGGGCGTCAGGTTCGTGGACCTTTGGATGTCTTAAAGGAGGCCTGGGAAGGAGACAATGCAGGTGAAAAAACAAACATTTTGTCATATGTCATTAAAATGAGGGAGAAGATGGACTCGATGGCAGAGTTGGTGAGAGTCAATATGACTGAGGCGCAACAATGTCAAAAACGATGGTACGATCAGTCAAGTAGGAAGAGAACATTATGTCCAGGTCAAAAGGTGCTATTGCTTCTTCCTACATCTGACAGTTCATTACTGGCCAAGTGGCAGGGGCCATATGAAGTGATTCGGAAGCTAAGTGCTACTAACTATGAGATCTCTCTACCGGATCGCAGGAGGAAGTCTCAAGTTTTTCACATTAACCTCTTAAGACCGTGGCATGAGAGAAAAGGCTCTTGGTCAGAGCAGCTGTGGGCAAGAAAGGTAGACGAAGAAGAGGAACTAGAGGAGCAATACTTCCCAGTGGATTCAAATTCAATTACCCTTCCAGCAGTAGATCATCTTACACCTAAACAGCAGAGAGAGTTCTTGAAACAAGTTCCAGATAATCTTTTCAAGGATCAGCCGGGAAAAACAGATCTTCTACATCACGATATTCACCTTCTGCCAACAGAGCCCATTAGGCAGACTCATTGTAGAGTGCCCGCTCGCCTGATTCCTGCGTTGAAGGAGGAAGTGAAAGTGATGCTTGATTTAGACATCATAGAGCCATCTAGGAGCGAATGGTGTAGTCCGGTGGTACTTGTACCAAAAAAGGATGGCTCACTCAGGTTCTGCGTGGACTTTTCAAAGCTTAATGCAGTATCCAATTTCGATCCATATCCGATGCCAAGAGTCGACGAGCTAATTGAACGACTGGGCAAAGCGAAGTATTTAACAACTCTCGACTTGTGCAAAGGATATTGGCAAGTGCCAATGGCTGACTCTGCTAGAGAATTGACTGCTTTCCGTGTTCCTTCTGGATTATATCATTTTAAATACATGCCTTTTGGCCTGCAGGGGGCAGCAGCAACCTTTCAGCGCTTGGTGGACCAGGTGTTGAGAGAAATGGACAGTTTTGCAGCAGCTTATATAGATGACATTGTCATTTTCAGCGATTCGTGGGAAGAGCATCTAGAACATCTTGCTGAAGTGTTCAATAAGATCCATCATGCAGGTCTGGTGGTCAATGCCAAAAAGTGCCAGATTGCCAAGCAGGAAGTCTCTTATTTGGGTTATGTCGTGGGAGGAGGATCAATCAGGCCTCAGGTGGATAAAGTGCAGGCTATCTTGTCATGTGCACCCCCTACCACGAAGAAGAGTGTTCGATCATTTCTGGGCTTGGTGGGCTGGTATAGGAGATTTGTTCCCGATTTTGCCAGCAGAGCTGCAGTGTTAACTGATCTTACAAGGAAGAGTAGCCCCATAAAGGTCAAGTGGACATCAGAGTGTGAGCAAGCTTTTCAAGATTTAAAGGCTTGTCTGTGCAAAGACCCTGTTCTACAGAGCCCAAACTTTGACCTTCCTTTTGTAGTTCAAACAGATGCATCTGGACTGGGATTGGGTGCAGTACTGTTACAGGGTGATGGACAAGATCGACATCCAGTGCAGTACATTAGCAGGAAGCTGTTTCCTCGTGAGACTAACTATTCAACCGTTGAAAAAGAGGCTCTGGCCATTAAATGGGCCCTGGACACTCTAAAATATTATTTGATGGGTAAAGACTTTGTTCTGGAGACTGATCATAGGGCTTTGCAATGGATCAATAAAATGAGAGACAGTAATGCAAGAATTACACGGTGGTATCTTTCTCTCCAACCTTTTAAGTTCAAAGTCCAATATAGGGCTGGAACATTGAACGTTATTGCTGACTTTTTATCACGCCGCTCTTGAAGAGTGGCTGTCTTGAGGAGGGGGGTATGTGATGATGAACCTGGTCAATGATATCATCACTAGAGTGCCAGCCTAGTGCTATTTGGAATTTATTTGGTATGCTGTTTGCAGGAATAGTTTAGTAGGTATAGTATGTTGATAATGAATATGTGGAGGTACAATTCCGACATTAAGAGTTTAACTTGTTAATGTTTTGATTGATGACTGAGAGCCATTGTTTGTTTTATTTTATTTCTTTATTGTACACATGTACAGATTATGGCACATGAATGATCAACCTGTTTTGATTCAGGATTATGGAGGTGGGTTCTGGTAGTGCGCATAGCCAGAACGTACCATGTTTCAAGATGGAGAGAGACATTTGTGTTATGAGGAGTTAAATGTGTGAGTTTTGGTTGTATGTTATGTATGTTTGTATTATGATTACTGTGTGTCTGAATGAGTTCGTGAACATTAGTTATATTTATGTGCCCATGTTTGGCTGTGGAATTCAGTGAGTGTTATGGGGAAAGGTTCCACCCCGTGGCAATGGTTCGTCCCACTAGGTGTTTGGCGGGAAACTTAGGTATTTAATCCTTTGTCTGATCAGGATTAGGGAAATGGTGGCATCCTGTGTATACTATGCCAATGATTGAACATGTTTGAGGTGAGACATGCTGATAATTGTGTGGCTGTGCCACTAGGCATTGTTTAGTGCCAGTTTTTGCTGCTCACAGCATTTTTTCTTTTTTCTTTCTTTTTTTTTGTACGTCATGTGGACTGCACCTTATGAGCTGTTGCTTCTCAAATAAACCTACAACGGGCATATTGAAAACCTCTCCCTTGTACGGTGCCTTCCTAAACCTCTCACAGGCCTCTCGACAACACGCTACATGACACGCACTTTTATTCATTTATTACCTGTATTACGCACACACACAGTTCGATCGCACCCGCGCCTCTCTCTCTCTCTCTCTCTCTCTCTCTCTCTCTCTCTCACACACACACACACACACACACACACACACACACACACACACACACACACACACACACACACACACACACACACACACACACACACACACAGTTCGATCGCTCCCGCGCCTCTCTCTCTGTCTCACGCACACACACAGTTTGATCGCGCCCCGCGCCTCTCTCTCTCACACACACACACACAGTTCGATCGCGCCCGCGCCTCCCTCTCTCTCTCTCTCTCTCTCTCTCTCTCTCTCTCTCTCTCTCTCTCTCTCTCTCTCTCTCTCTCTCTCTCTCTCTCTCTCTCTCTCTCTCATGTGCTATATTAGATCAATATGTTTTCCTTAAAAATTTTATTCTCTCTCCCACACACACACACAGTTCGATCGCGCCCCTTTCACACACACGCACACACACACAGTTCGATCGCGCCCCTTTCACAGACACACACACACACACACACACACACACACACACACACAGTTCGATCGCGCCCGCGCCTCCGTCTCTCTCTCTCTAATGTGCTATTTTAGATCAATGTTTTCCTTAAAAATTTTATGCACTCTACATTTATTCTCATCAGATTTATAAATTATTGTATAAAATAATACTACCATTAAAAAAACACATTTGATTTTCTATTTTAATCAATGTAGAATGTGTAACTTATAAATAAACAGATTAGTGCTCTGTTTGAGGACAAGAAATTAAAACCAATGCAATATGATGAATGTCCAAAAGATGGCACTCACAGACTGTTTTTAAACGAGGTTGGATAAATATTTTTTGCTTTTAAACTGTGTGTGTGGGTGTTGGTGTGTGTGGGTGAGATTTTGGTTGGGGGACAGTTGTAGGTTACAGTTTGAGTTTATAGTTTGACAAAAGCACTTTGTGTTTTATTGTGAGTGTACATAAATATAAGTAAACACTTTGCAGTTTGAATTTACGTCCTCGATCAACAAAATGACGGAGTATGTTTTTATGTGTAACAGTTCAATCGCACCCACACGTCACCCACACACACACACCAAACACACACACACACACATACACACACACACACACACACACACACACACACACACACACACACACACACACACACACACACACACACACACACACACATTGGAACGTGAGTGAAGTACAAAGCCTATAATAAAGAATAGTTTAGCATCCAAATACATCACAAATGTTGAAACAGTTTGATTCTAATGACAGAGTTTCATGAGCCTAACACCACTTACTTTCACTTTCGCTTTACATTATTTCGGTTACTTCTTATTTATAGTTTTTTAAAATTCTTGTTCTGTTCTGAATATCATTACATTTAAACAATTGCTTGTGGAATATTTTGAGTGTATCATCAAATCAGAATACTTATCTCGGTTTCCCTAGTTATTTATTTTTATTTTTTCATCTTACTAAACAGGTAAGGCAAGTAATATTCTCTGTGTCTTTATATATGTATATCTATCTATCTATCTATCTATCTATCTATCTATCTATATATATATATATATATATATATATATATATATATATATATATATATATATATATATATATATATATATATATGAATTATAAATAACTTATATCTGTATAAAATAAACATTTCCTAATAATCCAGACCAATCAGAGCGCACTATTCCTACAACATCATCAGTGCTGAAGCGGAACTACCAGAGCCGTTCGGCAGATAGCGAGCAGATGCAGCATGTGTGTTGTATCGAGGCAGGGTCAGGCCAGGGGAATCCATTTGCAGCTTTTTATTAAGAATGGTCAAGACAGGCAGGGAGAACAATGGCAAACAGGGCAGAACAGAAAAGGCAGAGACAAACCAGGTTGAGAGGCAAAGGACAAAGACCTCCAGATAAATACTGGGCTTCTGGATTTACACATTTAAGTGCTGCAAAACATATTGACCTAAAAATTATTCTAAATTTAAATGATCTCATATATGTGGCTATTGTGGTTCACGATCATAGGCCCTGTCCCCAAATGGCTGGTTGATATGTGCCCTCGATGTGCACTTTTTGCAGAGGCCACACTGATGCAAGCTCTACATCACACTTCTTCTCAACAGTCAAAGCGGGGTTAAGTTTTTGCACGTCGTGCACAATAACCCTAAAGGCACCGGGGTGGCGGTGCCACCGGCTTGGGCCCGCAATCGCTGCTCGCAGCTATATTTTATTATTATTAGGGCCCAAGCCTTGAAAAGGCGAAGGCCCTATTGTTTTCCTTAGGATTATTTATTATTATTATTATTATTATTATTATTATTATTATTATTATTATTATTTTACTACCTTTTGGGCACTTTTGGGGCCCTTAACGTGCTCGAAAACTCTTGAAACTTTGCACACGGGTCAGAACCCGCGGCCATCAGGGCCGGGCTGAAGATGGTACCCGGGCGTGGCAGGGGGGCTCGACAGCGCCCCCTGGAACGGGATTTGAAAACATGTCCGTATATCAAACACGCTTGCATGAATTAATCTGAAAATCGGTACACATATAGATCTCATCGTTTCATATATCCTTCGCACTCTTACTTTTTACGCCAGCCCAACAGGAAGTCGGCTATTATGGGTTGTTTGGAAACTCATGTTCAGGAATTTGATATACTCCTCCTAGGGAATTCACCCGATCGTCACCAAACTCGGTGTGCATGAAGTCAAGACATTGAGGATGAAAAATTGCCAGGGGATTTTTGATATCTCGAACGGTTTGGCCGTGGCGAGGAAACGAAATTATGGCGAATAATGGAAACAGGAAGTGTGTTATAACTTCTGCATACATTGACTGATCTTGATGAAACTTCAGCAGTGTGTTCGCTGTAAGAGGCCGATCACATGGATGTGACTATTGTGAGTCAAAGTTATAGCGCCACCAACTGGCAGCAGGAAGTGTGTCACTTTCAAAATGCTTTAAAATCACCCTCTTATTTTTACCCGATTTGCTTCAAACTTTATGTGTATAATGTAAACACACGGCAGATTTAGACCTGTGAAAGGATTATTGATATCTTAGATACTGTTGCCGTGGTAACGCATCAAACTTTAAGATTCTTTTTTGATGCTTTTGAGACTCTTAGCATACTTGTAATTGCATGAAACTCGATAGACACATCACATTTATTAGCCAGTAGACATGTGCAAAGTTTCAGAAACGGGCGTGGTGCCGGGGCTCAGTAGCGCCACCTTTTGACAAAAGAGGGGGAGTTAGGTCTATACATTTATCTACAATCTTAAAACTCAGTATGTATAATGTTCATATCGAGCTGGACAACTTTCTAATTTACACTTATTAGCTCAGACCAACAGGAAGTCAGATATTTTGGTTTGAATGTGGATGTTTTGGAGAATTTTCTCTTCCTCTCTCTCTGACCCTACGTCTCTCCGTGTGTTTGAGGGGAGGGGGGTTTGTCTGCTGAGTGAGAATGCTTTTATTTTAGTTTTTCAAGGTTTTGGGGCCCTTAACGTGCTCGAAAACTCTTGAAACTTTGCACACGGGTCAGAACCCGCGGCCATCAGGGCCGGGCTGAAGCTGGTACCCGGGCGTGGCAGGGGGGCTCGACAGCGCCCTCTGGAACGGGATTCGAACACTTGTCCATATATCAAACATGCTTGCTTGTAATAATATGAAACTCGGTACACTTATAGATCTCATCGGGCCGAACAACTTTCGTGCTCTAAGTTTTACGACAGCTCAACAGGAAGTCAGCTATTATGGGTTGTTTGGAAAATGCATGCTTTTATTTTTGATATACTTCTCCTAGAGAATTAATCCAAACACCACAAAACTCGGTTAGCGTGAAGTCAAGACATTGAGGATGCTAAATTGCGAACGGATTTTTGATATCTCGAATGGTTTGGCCGTGGCGAGGAAATGAATTTATGACTAAAAAAGGACACATAAAGTGTGTTATAACTTAGTTAATTTTATCTACAGTTACAAAACTCTGCGTGTATATTGTTCTCGTCAAGCCGAACAACTTTCTAATTTATTGTCATTAGCTCAGACAAACAGAAAGTCAGATATTGTAGTTTGAATGTGGATTCTGAGAATTTTCTCTCCCTCTCTCTGACAGAGAGAATGCACCCAGGCATTCTGTATGTGTGTGTGTGTGTGTGTGTGTGTGTCTGTGTGAGGGGGGGGGGGGGGGTATCCTCGGGTGATAGTTTAAACACAAAGTCATTCATGGGGCCATACTGCCCTCTTGTGTCCAAAATTGTATTTATACGCACTTTTATTCATTTATTACCTGTATTACACACACACACACAGTTCGATCGCACCCGCGCCTCTCTCTCTCTCTCTCTCCCTCTCTCTCTCTCTCACACACACACACACACACACACACAGACACACACACAGTTCGATCGCTCCCGCGCCTCTCTCTCTGTCTCACGCACACACACAGTTTGATCGCGCCCGCGCCTCTCTCTCTCTCCCACACACGCACACACACACACAGTTCGATCGCGCCCGCGCCTCTCTCTCACACACACACGCACACACACACACACAGTTCGATCGCGCCCGCGCCTCTCTCTCTCTCTCTCTCTCTCTCTCTCTCTCTCTCTCTCTCTCTCTCTCTCTCTAATGTGCTATATTAGATCAATAATGTGCTATATTAGATCAATATGTTTTCCTTAAAAAATTTTATTCTCTCTCCCACACACACACACAGTTCGATCGCGCCCCTTTCACACACACACGCACACACACACACACACACACACACACACACAGTTTGATCGCGCCCGCTCCTCCGTCTCTCTCTCTAATGTGCTATATTAGATCAATGTTTTCCTTAAAAATTTTATGCACACTACATTTATTCTCATCACGTTTATAAATTATTGTATAAAATAATACTACCATTAAAAAAAACACATTTGATTTTCTATTTTAATCAATGTAGAATGTGTAATTTAAAAATAAACAGATTAGTGCTCTGTTTGAGGACAAAAAATTAAAACCAATGCAATATGATGAATGTCCAAAAGATGGCACTCACAGACTGTTTTTAAACGAGGTTGGATAAGTATTTTTTTTGCTTTTAAAGTGTGTGTATGTGTGTGTGTGTGTGGATTAGATTTTGGTTGGGGGACAGTTGTAGGTTACAGTTTGAGTTTATAGTTTGACAAAAGCACTTTGTGTTTTATTGTGAGTGTACATAAATATAAGTAAACACTTTGCAGTTTGAATTTACGTCCTCGATGAACAAAATGACGGAGTATGTTTTTATGTGTAACAGTTCAATCGCACCCACACCTCAACCACACACACACACCAAACACACACACACACACACACACACACACACACACACACACACACACACACACACTCACACACATATTGGAACGTGAGTGAAGTACAAAGCCTATAATAAAGAAAAAACTAGCATCCAAATACATCACAAATGTTGAAACAGTTTGATTCTAATGAGAGAGTTACGTGAGCCTAACACCACTTACTTTCACTTTCGCTTTACATTATTTCGGTTACTTCTTGTTTATAGTTTTTTAAAATTCTTGTTCTGTTCTGAATATCATTACATTTAAACGATTGCTTGTGTAATATTTTGAGTGCATCATCAAATCAGAATAATTATCTCGGTTTCCCTAGTTATTTATTTTTATTTTTTCATTTTACTAAACAGGTAAGGCAAGTAATATTCTCTGTGTCTTTATATATCTATCTATCTATCTATCTATCTATCTATCTATCTATCTATCTATCTATCTATCTATCTATATATATATATATATGAATTATAAATAACTTATTTCTGTATAAAATAAAAGATCCCGAATAATCCAGACCAATCAGAGCGCACTATTCCTACAACATCATCAGTGCTGAAGCGGAACTACCAGAGGCGTTCGGCAGATAGCGAGCAGATGCAGCATGTGTGTTGTATCGAGGCAGGGTCAGGCCAGGGGAATCCATTTGCAGCTTCTTATTAAGAATGGTCAAGACAGGCAGGGTGAACCATGGCAAACAGGGCAGAACAGAAAAGGCAGAGACAAACTTGGTTGACAGGCAAAGGACAAAGACCTCCAGATAAATACTGGGCTTCTGGATTTACACATTTAAGTGCTGCAAAACATATTGACCTAAAAATTATTCTAATTTTAAATGATCTCATATATGTGGCTATTGTGGTTCACGAACATAGGCCCTGTCCCCAAATGGCACACTTCATATGAATTTTCGGTCTTGTGTACTTATTTCATGTGTCTGTTAAATCCATGAGACCGTAGGCTGTCTCATTTTTCAATTTGGGTTTCAGAAGGTTGGTCACGCATACTTTGTGGTTGATATGTGCCCTCGATGTGCACTTTTGCAGAGGCCACACTGATGCGAGCTCTACAGCACACTTCTTTTCAACAGTCAAAGCGGGGTTACGTTTTTGCACGTCGTGCACAATAACCCTAAAGGCACCGGGGCGGCGGTGCCACCGGCTTGGGCCCGCAATCGCTGCTCGCAGCTATATTTATTATTATTTTACTACCTTTTGGGCACTTTTGGGGCCCTTAACGTGCTCGAAAACTCTTGAAACTTTGCACACGGGTCAGAACCCGCGGCCATCAGGGCCGGGCTGAAGATGGTACCCGGGCGTGGCAGGGGGGCTCGACAGCGCCCCCTGGAACGGGATTCGAAAACATGTCCATATATCAAACACGCTTGCATGAATTAATCTGAAAATCGGTACACATATAGATCTCATCGTTTCATATATCCTTCGCACTCTTACTTTTTACGCCAGCCCAACAGGAAGTCGGCTATTATGGGTTGTTTGGAAACTCGTGCTCAGGAATTTGATATACTCCTCCTAGGGAATTCACCCGATCGTCACCAAACTCGGTGTGCATGAAGTCAAGACATTGAGGATGAAAAATTGCCAGGGGATTTTTGATATCTCGAACGGTTTGGCCGTGGCGAGGAAACGAAATTATGGCGAATAATGGAAACAGGAAGTGTGTTATAACTTCTGCATACATTGACTGATCTTGATGAAACTTCAGCAGTGTGTTCGCTGTAAGAGGCCGATCACATGGATGTGACTATTGTGAGTCAAAGTTATAGCGCCACCAACTGGCAGCAGGAAGTGTGTCACTTTCAAAATGCTTTGAAATCACCCTCTTATTTTTACCCGATTTGCTTCAAACTTTATGTGTATAATGTAAACACACGGCAGATTTAGACCTGTGAAAGGATTATTGATATCTTAGATACTGTTGCCGTGGCAACGCATCAAACTTTAAGATTCTTTTTTTATGCTTTTGAGACCCTTAGCATACTTGAAATTGCATGAAACTCGACAGACACATCACATTTATTAGCCAGTAGACATGTGCAAAGTTTCAGAAACGGGCGTGGTGCCGGGGCTCAGTAGCGCCACCTTTTGACAAAAGAGGGGGAGTTAGGTCTATACTTTTATCTACAATCTTAAAACTCAGCATGTATAATGTTCATATCGAGCTGGACAACTTTCTAATTTACATTTATTAGCTCAGACAAACAGGAAGTCAGATATTTTGGGTTGAATGTGGATGTTTTGGAGAATTTTCTCTTCCCCTCTCTCTGACCCTACGTCTCTCGATGTGTTTGAGGGGAGGGGGGTTTGTCTGCTGAGTGAGAATGCTTTTATTTGAGTTTTTCAAGGTTTTGGGGCCCTTAACGTGCTCGAAAACTCTTGAAACTTTGCACACAGGTCAGAACTCGCGGCCATCAGGGCCGGGCTGAAGATGGTACCCGGGCGTCGCAGGGGGGCTCGACAGCGCCCCCTGGAACGGGATTCGAACACTTGTCCATATATCAAACATGCTTGCTTGTAATAATATGAAACTCGGTACACTTATAGATCTCATCGGGCCGAACAACTTTCGTGCTCTAAGTTTTACGACAGCTCAACAGGAAGTCAGCTATTATGGGTTGTTTGGAAAATGCATGCTTTTTTTTTTGATATACTTCTCCTAGAGAATTAATCCAAACACCACAAAACTCGGTTAGCGTGAAGTCAAGACATTGAGGATGCTAAATTGCGAACGGATTTTTGATATCTCGAACGGTTTGGCCGTGGCGAGGAAATGAATTTATGACTCAAAAAGGACACATAAAGTGTGTTATAACTTAGTTAATTTTATCTACAGTTACAAAACTCTGCGTGTATATTGTTCTCGTCAAGCCGAACAACTTTCTAATTTATTGTCATTAGCTCAGACAAACAGAAAGTCAGATATTGTAGTTTGAATGTGGATTCTGAGAATTTTCTCTCCCTCTCTCTGACAGAGAGAATGCACACTGGCATTCTGTATGTGTGTGTGTGTGTCTGTGTGAGGAGGGGGAGGGGAGGGGGTATCCTCGGGTGATAGTTTAAACACAAAGTCATTCATGGGGCCATACTGCCCTCTTGTGTCCAAAATTGTATTTATACGCACTTTTATTCATTTATTACCTGTATTACACACACACACACAGTTCGATCGCACCCGCGCCTCTCTCTCTCTCTCTCTCTCTCTCTCACACACACACACACACACAGTTCGATCGCTCCCGCGCCTCTCTCTCTCTCACACACACACACACACACACAGTTCGATCGCGCCCGCGCCTCTCTCTCACACACACACACACACACACACACACACACAGTTCGATCGCGCCCGCGCCTCTCTCTCTCTCTCTCTCTCTCTCTCTCTCTCTCTCTCTCTCTCTCTCTCTCTCTCTCTCTCTCTCTCTCTCTCTCTATCTGTCTCTAATGTGCTATATTAGATCAATATGTTTTCCTTAAAAATTGTATTCTCTCTCCCACTCTGTCTCTCTCTCTCTCTCTCTCTCTCTCTCTCTCTCTCTCTCTCTCTCTCTCTCTCTCTAATGTGCTATATTAGATCAATATGTTTTCCTTAATTTTATTCTCTCTCCCACACACACACACAGTTCGATCGCGCCCCTTTCACACACACACACGCACACACACACAGTTCGATCGCCCCCTTTCATACACACACACGCGCACACACACACAGTTCGATCGCGCCCGCTCCTCCGTCTCTCTCTCTTTAATGTGCTATATTAGATCAATGTTTTCCTTAAAAAAATTATGCACACTACATTTATTCTCATCAGATTTATAAATTATTGTATAAAATAATACTACCATTAAAAAAAACACATTTGATTTTCTATTTTAATCAATGTAGAATGTGTAACTTAAAAATAAACAGATTAGTGCTCTGTTTGAGGACAAGAAATTAAAACCAATGCAATATGATGAATGTCCAAAAGATGGCACTCACAGACTGTTTTTAAACGAGGTTGGATAAATATTTTTTGCTTTTAAACTGTGTGTGTGGGTGTTGGTGTGTGTGGGTGAGATTTTGGTTGGGGGACAGTTGTAGGTTACAGTTTGAGTTTATAGTTTGACAAAAGCACTTTGTGTTTTATTGTGAGTGACCATACATATAAATAAACACTTTGCAGTTTGAATTTACGTCCTCGATGAACAAAATGACGGAGTATGTTTTTGTGTAACAGTTCAATCGCACCCACACCTCACCCACACACACACACCAAACACACACACACACATTGGAACGTGAGTGAAGTACAAAGCCTATAATAAAGAATAGTTTAGCATCCAAATACATCACAAATGTTGAAACAGTTTGATTCTAATGACAGAGTTACATGAGCCTAACACCACTTACTTTCATTTTCGCTTTACATTATTTCGGTTACTTCTTATTTATAGTTTTTTAAAATTCTTGTTCTGTTCTGAATATCATTACATTTAAACAATTGCTTGTGGAATATTTTGAGTGTATCATCAAATCAGAATACTTATCTCGGTTTCCCCAGTTATTTATTTTTATTTTTTCATCTTACTAAACAGGTAAGGCAAGTAATATTCTCTGTGTCTTTATATATGTATATCTATCTATCTATCTATCTATATATCTATCTATCTATCTATATATATATATATATATATATATATATCTATATATATATATATATATATATATATATATGAATTATAAATAACTTATATCTGTATAAAATAAACATTTCCTAATAATCCAGACCAACCAGAGCGCACTATTCCTACAACATCATCAGTGCTGAAGCGGAACTACCAGAGCCGTTCGGCAGATAGCGAGCAGATGCAGCATGTGTGTTGTATCGAGGCAGGGTCAGGCCAGGGGAATCCATTTGCAGCTTTTTATTAAGAATGGTCAAGACAGGCAGGGAGAACAATGGCAAACAGGGCAGAACAGAAAAGGCAGAGACAAACCAGGTTGAGAGGCAAAGGACAAAGACCTCCAGATAAATACTGGGCTTCTGGATTTACACATTTAAGTGCTGCAAAACATATTGACCTAAAAATTATTCTAAATTTAAATGATCTCATATATGTGGCTATTGTGGTTCACGATCATAGGCCCTGTCCCCAAATGGCACACTTCGAATGAATATGAATTTTTGGTCTTGTGTACTTATTTCATGTGTCTGTTAAATCAATGAGACCATAGGCTGTCTCATTTTTCATTTTAGGTTTCAGAAGGTTGCTCACGCATACTTTGTGGTTGATATGTGCCCTCGATGTGCACTTTTGCAGAGGCCACACTGATGCAAGCTCTACAGCACACTTCTTTTCAACAGTCAAAGCGGGGTTACGTTTTTGCACGTCGTGCACAATAACCCTAAAGGCACCGGGGTGGCGGTGCCACCGGCTTGGGCCCGCAATCGCTGCTCGCAGCTATATTTATTATTAGGGCCCAAGCCTTGAAAAGGCGAAGGCCCTATTGTTTTCCTTATGACTTTTGGGGCCCTTAACGTGGTTGAAACTCATGAAACTTTGCACACGGGTCAGAACCCGCGGCCATCAGAGCAGGGCTGAAGCTAGTACCCGGGCGTGGCAGGGGGGGCTCAACAGCGCCCCCTGGAACGGGGTCCGAAAACTTGGTCTATAAATTAAACACGCTTGCATGTAATAATATGAAACTCGGTACACTTATAGATCTCATCGGGGCGAACAACTTTCGTGCTCTAAGTTTTACGCCAGCCCAACAGGAAGTCGGCTATTTAGGGTTGTTTGGAAAACACATGCAATGGAATTTAAAGTACTCCTCCTAGAGAATTGATCGAGATGCCACGAAACTCGGTCAACGTGAAGTCAAGACATTGAGGATGAAAAATTGCCAGGGGATTTTTGATATCTCGAACGGTTTGGCCGTGGCGAGGAAACGAAATTATGGCGAGAAACGTGAAACAGAAAGTGTGTTATAACTTCAGGATACATTAACTGATCTTGATGAAACTTCAGCAGTGTGTTCGTTGTAAGAGGCCAATCACATGGATGTGACTATTGTGAGCCAAAGTTATAGCGCCACCAACTGGCAGCAGGAAGTGTCACTTTCAAAATGCTTTGAAATCACCCTCTAATTTTTACCCGTTTTGCGGGTATAAACTTTATGTGTATAATGTAAACACACGCCAGATGTAGGCCTGTGAAAGGATTATTGATATCTTAGATACTGTTTCTGTAGCAAAAAATCAAACTTTAATATTCTTGTTTGATGCTTTTGAGACTCTTAGCATGCTTGAAATTGCATGAAACTCAACAGACACATCACATTTATTAGCCAGTAGACATGTGCAAAGTTTCAGAAACGGGCATGGCGAGGGCTCAGTAGCGCCACCTTTAGTCAAAAATGGGGGGGGTTAGTTTTATCTACAGTAACAAAACTCAGTACGTATATTGAAATCATCAAGCCAGATAACTTTCTAATTTACAGTCATTAGCTCGGACCAACAGAAAGTCAGATATTTTGGTTTGAATGTGGTCATTTCTTTCTGAGCCTCCGTCTCTGTGTCTGTGCCTGTGTGTGTGTGTGTGTGTAGGGGGAGGGGGAGGGTGGCTAGATTAACCATTTCACTGCTGTGTGGTTTGGCCTGCATTAACAAAAGAAAATAAATGTCTTAAAGGAGCAGTATGTAAGACATTTATTTCAATTAAAAACATAAAAACATAAAAAGTCCCTGATGTGTCACTAGACATTAAGAAATCATGTTCATTTTAAATACTTATATCACTGACAACAGTAGTATGGCTAGGATATTGTCTTTAAAAAGTTGACTTGCAGCCCTCAACTGATGTTGATATGTTGTGTTTTGGTCTGATGCGCTACCCTCCACCTATCTACCAATCACGAAGTCAGTAGTGTTTCGGGATCGGGTTGCCAGCTTTGCTCTAATCTACCCTAACTCTAGTCGGATAATAATGTCTAACGTTACTAAATCAAAAAGACCTCGTTATAATTCAGAAATTCGTTGTGACAAAGTCCCAAATTAAACCAGAATTTGTATTGGAGATGCTTTTGAAAGATGGAGACTGCTGAAAACGGAGAAGAATTTGAACACAGACGCCAACGTTGCTAATTTTCTCCTGGACAGGTAAGATTCATCTATGCTTGGCTAACTTGTACTTGATGTCAATGGGCATTTCATATATGCATGACAGTCGAACAAAGTTATGCATGTTCATGCAAAGTAACGTAACGTTAGCTCACATGGACATGTACTAACATTAGCAATGCATTATAGGAGCCGGTTTCTCTGTCCTTATGCTGAGACGCAGAGGAAAACATAAGCACGCCCATTATGGCAATTTGAAACGTAATTGAGACAGAAGCCTAACTTTACCTCAGAAAAAATGATTTGTCATTCGTTCTTCGCGTATATATTGGACAATGGCATTCTCCAACACGGGCTCTCGCTCGCTTTCCATCTCTGCCGTGCGCGCGCCACGCGGATTCTCTGTCTCATGTGTGCTCGCTCTAGATTCCGGGACATTTTAACTCATTTGGCATAACTAGTCGATCACGTGGCTCAACAGGTAAATCTATAGATAAACTCATCTTTCAGGCATTTGACCGACCGGGTTGACATTTCAGAGTGAGAAATCGGGGGTGTGGCGTGTGAGCGTGTGAAACCACTCAAATACGGGTGTCTCACGGCCAATGCGTGAGAGTTGGCAGCTCTGAAATTTAGTTACTCTAACAATATTTTATGATGAACTGAAAACAACCTTGTGATAGCCATTGGTGATATTGAATTTGTCCCGCGTTATAATTGCTGTGGCAAATGTTTTGGTTATTTGTTAGCCTACTTATGACATAAACTTGCTTACCGTATATTAATGACAGATAAATAACGTTACAAGTTAGACTAACAGCTACCGTTCTGTCTGTCACATACGAGCATACATCTTTACGATTATACCGTCACATACGAGCATACATCTTTACGATTATACTGTCATATACGAGCATAAATATTTACGATTATATTTAACTAATGACAATTAGTACATTTTTAAAATACATAATTATCAAAATATCAAAATATCTGGCATGAAGCATAAACATAATGAACAGAAAAAAACTTACTGTGTACGTCTCGTCGTCACTTGCCATTGGAAGCAGCCAGAGACAATTTATATATAGACATGTCACTTCCTCAATCCTCAATACAACTATATAGGGAAAACCCGTAACGCCAAAGATGGCGGCCGAGTGGCATGACTTGCCTAAAAGGACTTTGAAGCAGCCTACGTTTCTGCTGAATCCTGCAGCTTATTTGGCAACCTTGAGTCAGGGGGTAGGGGGAGGGGATACAGCGCTCTATGGTATTTTTAAAGTGATTGCAGTACCAGTTTTGGCCACAATCCTGCATACTGCTCCTTTAAGCCTTGTATTTTTTTAAAAATTTAAAAAAAAATTTTTAAATAAAGGCATATAACCAGTTTAATTGTAGTGCATTGACAACAGTTTTATATAATTAGTTTATTAATTACATTAACTTGGTCCATAAACTTGGTCTGAAAATTTGGTCTGATAAATCAAACATGCTTGCATGTAATAATATGAAACTCGGTACACATATAGATCTCATCGGGCCAAACAACTTTCGTGCTCTAAGTTTAACGACAGCTCAACAGGAAGTCAGCTATTATGGGTTGTTTGGAAAATGCATGCTTTTATTTTTGATATACTTCTCCTAAAGAATTAATCCAAACACCACAAAACTCGTCAGCATGAAGTCAAGACATTGAGGATGCTAAATTGCGGACGGATTTTTGATATCTCGAACGGTTTGGCCGTGGCGAGGAAATGAATTTATGATGAAAAAAGGACACATAAAGTGTGTTATAACTTAGATAATACCTAAGTTAGATACCTACAGTTACAAAACTTGGCGTATGTATTGTTCTCATCAAGCCGAACCACTTTCTAATTTACTGTCATTAGCTCCGACCAACAGAAATTCAGATATTGTGGCTTGAATGTGGATTCTGAGAATGTTCTCTCCCTCTCTCTCTCTCTCTGACAGAGAGAATGCATGCACCCTGCCATTCTGTATGTTTGTGTGTCTGTGTGTCTGTGTGAGGAGGGGGAGGGGGGTCGTCGGGTGATAGTTTAAACACAAATTCATACATAGGGCCATACTGCCCTCTTGTGTCCAAAATTGTATTTAAACGCACTTTTATTTATTTATTACATGCATTACGCACACACACACAGTTCGATCGCGCCCGCGCCTCTCTCTCTCTCTC
This sequence comes from Meda fulgida, assembly GCA_030578275.1. Taxonomy (NCBI): domain Eukaryota; kingdom Metazoa; phylum Chordata; class Actinopteri; order Cypriniformes; family Leuciscidae; genus Meda; species Meda fulgida. The sequence continues at coordinate 13,562,721 of CM060620.1, forward strand.
TCTCTCTCTCACACACACACACACAGTTCGATCGCGCCCACGTCTCTCTCTCTCTCTCTCTCTCTCTCTCTCTCTCTCTCTCTCTCACTCACTCACTCCCTCTCTCTCTCTCTCTCACACACACACACACACAGTTCGATCGCGACCGCGCCTCTCTCTCTCTCACACAAGCACACACACACAGTTCGATCGCGCCCGCGCCTCTCTCTGTCTCACACACACAGTTCGATCACGCCCGCGCCTCTCTCTCTCACACACACACACACACACACACACACACACACACATACACGTCTATATTACTAACAGGGGACTATCGCTCTACACTGGCCAAGAGGGGACTAGTGTTTCTAGTAATTTTGAAGAAACAAAAATGACATACAAAATTTTCTTTTAAGGTCTTTTTTCATAATATAACTTTAAATATGCATTTTTTTATTTTTAAAAAAACATGCCAAGTGGGGACCTGAACGATGTCTACCTTACCAACAGGGGACTCCCATAGACTGCAATGGAACTGTGTGTGTGTGTGTGAAGAGTGAAGTCTGTCTTCATTATGTAACTTTATATATATATATATATATATATATATATATATATATAATGTTTATATATTAGATATGTAATCTGTAATTATATAATATTTACACAGGCATCAGACACACACAAACACACACATTTCTATATTACTAAAAGAGCACTGTCGCTCTACACTGGCCAAGTGGGGACTTTCATAGCCTACAATGGAACCGTGTGTGTGTGAACAGTGAACTCTGTCTTCATTGTGTAATATTGCATATTGTGATATGCATATTGTAATCTCTGATGACTGTGTGAACATACATATATATATATGCCTGTATGTGTTAATACAGGCATCAGAGATCACAATATGCACAGATAAACATATTCAATATACAATTAAAAAAGAATGACCAAACCATCAGTTATCAAAAATTTAAAAAATTGCAATTTTTGAGGAAAGACCATTTGAATCTGTTTTTCATTCAACGGGGTAAAAAATACCGACGGCAACAGTTCAAAAGCAGAGGCGAGAAGATGCTTCTTATCATTCATAATATTATTTCTCTTATTTAATGCTCTCTCTTCATAGATACTTTATATTCTTGGTTATGCAGTCCCTAACAATTTTTTTGCCATTGTTATGTGCCATTGTACACACACACACATTTCTATATTACTAACAGAGCACTGTCGCTCTACACTGGCCAAGTGGGGACCTGAACGATGTTTACCTATCGAACAGGGGACTCCCATAGCCTACAATGGAACTGTGTGTGTGTGTGTGTGTGAACAGTGAAGTCTGTCTTCATTATGTAACTTGTATATGTAACTTTTATATACATTATATATATAAATTATATATATATGTATATATGTGTGTGTGTCTGTGTGTGTTCACACAGGCATCAGAAATCACAATATGCATAGATAAAAATATACAGTATACAATTAAAGAAAAATGACCCCATCAGTTATCAAAAAAAATATTGCTTGAGGAAAGACCATTTAAATCTACAACGGGGTAAAAAAATACCGACGGCAACAGTTCAAAAGGCGAGAAGACGCTTCTTATCATTCATAATATTATTTCTCTTATTTAATGCTCTCTCTTCATAGATACTTTCTATTCGTGGTTATGCAGTCCCTAACAATTTTTGTGCCATTGTTATGTGCCATTGTACACACACACATTAATTTCTATATTACTAACAGAGCACTGTCGCTCTACACTGGCCAAGTGGGGACCTGAACGATGTTTACCTATCGAACAGGGGACTCCCATAGCCTACAATGGAACTGTGTGTGTGTGTGTGTGAACAGTGAAGTCTGTCTTCATTATGTAACTTTTATATATATATATATATATATAATATATATATAATGTTTATATATTATATATGTAATATGTAATTATATAATGTTTACACAGGCATCAGACACACACAAACACACACATTTCTATATTACTAACAGAGCACTGTCGCTCTACACTGGCCAAGTGGGGACCTGAACGATCTTTACCTATAAAACAGGGGACTCCCATAGCCTACAATGGAACTGTGTAACTTGTGTGTATATATATATATATGTATATATATATGTATATGTATATGTGTGTGTGTGTTCATACAGGCATCAGAGATCACAATATGCATAGATAAACATATACAATATACAATTAAAAAAGAATGACCAAACCATCAGTTATCAAAAATTAAAAAAATTAGAATTTTTTGAGGAAAGACCATTTGAATCTGTTTTTTAACGGGGTAAAAAATACCGACGGCAACAGTTCAAAAGCAGAGGCTCTTATCATTCATATTATTATTTTTCTTCTTTAACGGTCTCTCTTCATAGATACTTTCTATGCTTGGTTATGCAGTCCGTTTAGGGTTCATGGGATAAATCAAACAGAAATAGCTCTTTAAGGTAACAATTTCAGGTCACTACTTTATACAGTCAATAATGATTATATTAATCAAAATGAACTTCGCGTCCCCAGTTGGATGGTAAAGAGCGACACCAGTTCTTCTGCTTTGTACATTTCTTGCCATCACAAAAACACGGTAAAGATTTTGGAGGTCAATCTCAAAATGTTATGTTGACTTGCTGCACTGAACAATTTTACTTCATTCAGTTGAAATATATGAAGTAGAGATGTTCATTTAACATTTTGTTTTCTGACTGACAGCTGATGCTTGTTAACCAGTCATCAGCAGTTAACTGACATTATTTTAAGGTTAGATTAGAATTAAATGTAATTAGAAAAGATAAGTGTCTGTGACCCATTCAAATACCTCAAAAATGTAGATTTACATGTGCAAATAGCAGCATAAACAACAGAACATGAGGATTCACACACACCGTCACATCGAGCACCCGCAGTGCTTCTGTGAACACAGTAAACCAGAATAAAAGTGTATATATAACTGTATATATATATATTAGTGCTGTCAGTTTAACGCGTTATTAACGGCGTTACCGCAAACACATTTTAACGGCGTCAATTTTTTTAGCGCGAGATTAACGCTCTTTTTGGCCTAGCAAACATTGTAGTTTTTTCACATGCTGTTGCAACAACTGGTAACGTTAGAAAAACTACAACATCACACCGGATAGCTAGACCGGAAACAAAACAAAACGCGGGACTAGACTTGATGGCCGAGTGCGAGCGCGGGCGGTAATGCACTCACTCTGTGTGTGCGGGTACGGGAGAATAAAACGATTCGGGACTCCCACAAACTAGAAAAATCTATGAATAAAACATAAAAACTAATACATTTTTATTCTTATGTTGCAGAAAAGCAACAAGAACAACTAAAACAAAATAGAAACGATTTACAGGCCAGAGTTACTTTTTATAACATGTTTGCAGCGTTGAGCGATGTAGCCAATCACAGACATGTGTTGATTTCTTAAACGCAATGGCCAATCAGATGCATTTAAAATAGACTCCCCTCACTGCTCAAAACTGACTTTTTGTTCAGTGCTGAATTCTGGATATTGGCAAATCCTCTAATTAAAACAAACAAAGTGTATATATTATGAAAGATTCATTGTGCAGTCAGCTTCATTGATAATAACAGAGATGTGTGAGATTGCGATGAACTGATGTCAGCTTTTTAGGAATTTTTAAAGGATTGCACTTTGTGCGCATTCAGTCATCCCAAACCATGCACTCAGTAGCCTGCTTGCTTTTATATTATAACAGTGGTTTGTGTGTTAATGCTTTAATAACAAATAATTGATCAGGAGCATTTATGCTGATGTGTATGGTGGCGACACGTAGGCGAAGTAGCCTACAAATAAAGTCTATTTGCGGGCGGGAGAAAGTAACATAGAAAGTAGTTGAGAACGTCAGTTATAACGACCCACATATTAAAAAGAAATGGACGGTTTTAAATCGGGCTCGGGACGGGCTCATAATTACAGTAAATGTGTCGGGCCGGGCTCGGACACAATGCGCACGGGCTAGGGTCGGGCTTGATTTTTTGGGCCCGATCTAAGCTCTACAATGGATGACTTCAGACAGAAGCACATGGATACCACAGCTAAGAACAAACTTATTGCTGATCCACTTTTCCTTGTTGATAAGAGCATTCAAATTAGAAAAAATGATGGGACAAATAGAAATCAAGGGACATTTAGAATAGATAAAAATGTGCGATTAATCGCGAGTTAACTATGGCATTAATGCGATTAAATATTTGAATCGTTTGACAGCACTAATATATATATATATATATATATATATATATATATATATATATATATTTACACAACATTATTTTCAACTGAAAATTGCAAGCTTTTCATGTGTTTTGGCCGCTCAGTTACACGAAAATGCCATTTTGGAGGCCTGACAATGCAAACTTTCCAACCCGGTCACACTAAATGCGTCTCTGCTTAGAAATCTTGGCTTGCTCAAAACTTTTTGTCTTTAAATGAAGTCAAAACTGAGGTGATAGTTTTCGGCCCCACTGATAATTTTAATACCACCAGCATCGATTTGAGGAGCTTCTCTGCATTCAGATCTACGCATGACAAACAAATATCTTCGGTAATTGGATCTAGTCTCTATCAACTCCGTCTTTTGTATCAAATTAAACACTTCCTATCTGACAAAACTCTAGAGATGTCTGTTCATGCTTTTATTACTTCCCGTTTAGACTACTGCAACTCATTGTATTGCGGTATTTCCAAGTCACAAATCGCTCGCCTTCAACTGGTCCAAAATGCTGCAGCAAGATTTATTCGCAAAAGTCCTAAATATGATCACATGATGATAATGATACATTTTATTTATTTTGCGCTTTTCTCCAACCCAAAACGATACAAAAACAATACACAGTACCAATATATATATATATATATATATAAAGAGATTAAAAATTGTAACATTACAAAATTTAATGACAGTACATTTCAAATACCTAAAAATGGTACATTAAGTGGTTTTGTTCAAGTCAAAATATTACTTAACATTAATGAACCAACCTACATACAATAAAACTACATTTTTGGGGGGGTTAAATCAAGCAGAAATATCACTTCAATGTAACAATTGCAGGTCACTACACACGTTAAACTGTACATGATCTAGACTCTAGATAAATGAAATGCAATCGCAGCAGTAAGTCAGGGGAATGCTTATATTTATTTCTTTGGTTTCAATTTTGAACATGTTGCAGTTCTTTTTAAAAAGGTATACATTTTGACATAATTATAAAATGATATAACATAATTTGATACTGTATATTAGCAGAAATTACACATTTTTCACTTCAGCAACAAAGTGGAGACCTTCTTTTCTGTAATGAAAGACCAATCTTATGGCTGTGGTCTCTCAGACATTGGCCAATATCAGTAAAAAAAAAAAAACACTGTTTCCCTTAGGGCTTAAATGAACCAGATTTTTTTTTTACATCCTTACACTTTTAGACAGGTGATGCTTGCAACCCGACCATAATCCATTAGCCGACAAGATTAGAATGTTATATTCTAATTAAATTAGAATGTATGTATTTCTCAATACTTATCACTGTTTTAAAAGCTCTTCACTCCGTTGTCTTAACCAACTTTCAGCTTCACTGCAGTAAATTTCCCATTCAAAACGCATTAAAACTACCAAAACACATCATTCATGTCTCAAAATAAGTCATTCTTTCAGAACACTAGTAAAGGTTTCACCCAACAAACAAGATTAAAAATACAAATAAAAAAACACAAACAACAGGCAGTAATATGCACTATTTTCTGCTGTTCAGAATTCAAGGCAGTTTATTTTACATGGTTCATGTTTACATTAATGTACAAAATTATTTCCTTTTGTATAGATGGCGATGAAAATGAAAGACTAAGACTAGTGTAGGTGTTTGGTTACATCGTAATTGTTCTGATAGGTTTTTTTTAGATTCAGAATATATTTCAATGTGGTATACGGTATAAAAATATTGCAAATTTCAGTCTTATTCATTTTTATGTTTGAGTTGAAATGTTTTTAACTTAAATATAACAGTCTTGGAAATAATATGTAAGCATGTGCAAATTGGCCTGTACAGTAAATCAAGTTCTGCTGGTCTTTGTGTTTAAGTGAGAAATGAATTCATGTAAATTGAAAGATCTCAGTTTAGCCGGACACTGATCTTGTGATCACTGTGTGAAGAGTTTCATGGTATTAATTAATCTTGAGAAGGTATTAATCTTTCAGTTTAAACACAAATGTGTACTGTAATGTAAACATTGACCATGTAACATAAAATGCTGTGAATTCAGAAAAACAGAAAACAGCAGAAATATTTTATAATGCTCCAGTTATTTGTGTTTTTTGTATTTTATGAGTGAAAAGTGTGTTTGTTGGGTGAGCTTTACTAGTGTTCTGGAAGAACTGTATTCAGCTGTTGTAAATGGATATTCTGGTATAGGTAGTTTCATGTGTATGTAGACTCTTGTGTGTGGATTGAGTCGCTGCACATCCCCCCACACGCAATTTACATCTCAATACTTGAAGGTGTGTGTGTGTGTGTGTGTCATGGAGAAACCGGCCTAAAGATCTCACAACTCTAACAATACAGTTACCAATGTCCAAGAATCTGTGGAACTTCTCAAATAAACTACAATAAACTAGAGAAAACGCTGGGATTTACTCTGACAAATTAAATTACAGGTTTTTACAGTCGCTAGGACACATTTCTCAATATTTAGGTACATTTTCAAAACTCTTCACTCAGTTCTTCATTTCACATTCAAAATGCACTGACACTTCCTTCATGTCTCAAATCCCAACTCAATCTTCCAGAACACTAGTAAAGGTTTCACCCAACAAACACACTTTGGCACTCATAAAACAGAAAAAACACAAACAACAGGAGCATTACACAATATTTTCTTTTGCAAATTGCTTTTACAAAACAAGAATGGCACTACTCTACTGTTTTTAATTCACTGCAGTTTAATATTAGATTTTAGAATCAGAATATTTATTTCAATATGATATTACTGTGGAAATGTTGCAAATCTCGGTCTTATCATTTTTTGTTGTTAGGTTTTGAAAATAAGTTTAACAGTTTTAAAAAGAGTATGTAAACGTGCAAATTATCCTGTATAGCACATAAAATTCTGTAAGTGTTTGTGTTTAAGAGAGAAAATAATTCAAGTAAATGGAACAAAATCCATCCGATGACATTGTTCAAAGCACTGATCCACAGTTTAGCTCATATAGACGGATGGTGTGTGTGGCGAACAGGACGGCCGAGGGACGTGAGAGAACGGCGCGAGGCCGGTGGTGCGATTGCTAATGAGCATCACATGTGAGGCACACCGGTCTAGCATCTCTCACGGAGGAGCGGAAGCATAAAGGAGGAGCGACGACGTTGATGATAGAGAGAGGAACAGGCCTGTATTTTAGTTGTTTTGTTTTTGGTATTTTACTTTAGCCAGCAGTCGTCCGCGAGGGGCTGCTGGCAGTTATGTTTATTTTCGGCACCAGTGTAGCAATGTTCAGGGAAGAAGGAGGCGGGAACCGGCGAACCATCAAAATATAATTTATTTAAAATAAAACAAACAACCAAAATACCACCAGCAGCCCCTCGCGGACGACTGCTGGCTAAAATAAAATACAAAAACAAAACACAACTAAAATACAGGCCTGTTCCTCTCTCTATCATCAACGTCGTCGCTCCTCCTTTATGCTTCCGCTCCTCCGTGAGAGATGCGAGACCGGTGTGCTTCACAGGTGTTGCTCATTAGCAATCGCACCACCGGCCTCGCGCCGTTCTCTCACGTCCCTCGGCCGTCCTGTTCGCCACAGTGTGATCACTGTGTGAAGAGAGTTTACAAAAAAAGAGAAATGAGAAATTCTTGTTTTGTAAAAGCAATTTGCAAAAGAAAATATTGTGTAATGCTCCTGTTGTTTGTGTTTTTTCTGTTTTATGAGTGCCAAAGTGTGTTTGTTGGGTGAAACCTTTACTAGTGTTCTGGAAGATTGAGTTGGGATTTGAGACATGAAGGAAGTGTCAGTGCATTTTGAATGTGAAATGAAGAACTGAGTGAAGAGTTTTGAAAATGTACCTAAATATTGAGAAATGTGTCCTAGCGACTGTAAAAACCTGTAATTTAATTTGTCAGAGTAAATCCCAGCGTTTTCTCTAGTTTATTGTAGTTTATTTGAGAAGTTCCACAGATTCTTGGACATTGGTAACTGTATTGTTAGAGTTGTGAGATCTTTAGGCCGGTTTCTCCATGACACACACACACACACACACCTTCAAGTATTGAGATGTAAATTGCGTGTGGGGGGATGTGCAGCGACTCAATCCACACACAAGAGTCTACATACACATGAAACTACCTATACCAGAATATCCATTTACAACAGCTGAATACAGTTCTTCCAGAACACTAGTAAAGCTCACCCAACAAACACACTTTTCACTCATAAAATACAAAAAACACAAATAACTGGAGCATTATAAAATATTTCTGCTGTTTTCTGTTTTTCTGAATTCACAGCATTTTATGTTACATGGTCAATGTTTACATTACAGTACACATTTGTGTTTAAACTGAAAGATTAATACCTTCTCAAGATTAATTAATACCATGAAACTCTTCACACAGTGATCACAAGATCAGTGTCCGGCTAAACTGAGATCTTTCAATTTACATGAATTCATTTCTCACTTAAACACAAAGACCAGCAGAACTTGATTTACTGTACAGGCCAATTTGCACATGCTTACATATTATTTCCAAGACTGTTATATTTAAGTTAAAAACATTTCAACTCAAACATAAAAATGAATAAGACTGAAATTTGCAATATTTTTATACCGTATACCACATTGAAATATATTCTGAATCTAAAAAAAACCTATCAGAACAATTACGATGTAACCAAACACCTACACTAGTCTTAGTCTTTCATTTTCATCGCCATCTATACAAAAGGAAATAATTTTGTACATTAATGTAAACATGAACCATGTAAAATAAACTGCCTTGAATTCTGAACAGCAGAAAATAGTGCATATTACTGCCTGTTGTTTGTGTTTTTTTATTTGTATTTTTAATCTTGTTTGTTGGGTGAAACCTTTACTAGTGTTCTGAAAGAATGACTTATTTTGAGACATGAATGATGTGTTTTGGTAGTTTTAATGCGTTTTGAATGGGAAATTTACTGCAGTGAAGCTGAAAGTTGGTTAAGACAACGGAGTGAAGAGCTTTTAAAACAGTGATAAGTATTGAGAAATACATACATTCTAATTTAATTAGAATATAACATTCTAATCTTGTCGGCTAATGGATTATGGTCGGGTTGCAAGCATCACCTGTCTAAAAGTGTAAGGATGTAAAAAAAAAATCTGGTTCATTTAAGCCCTAAGGGAAACAGTGTTTTTTTTTTTTTACTGATATTGGCCAATGTCTGAGAGACCACAGCCATAAGATTGGTCTTTCATTACAGAAAAGAAGGTCTCCACTTTGTTGCTGAAGTGAAAAATGTGTAATTTCTGCTAATATACAGTATCAAATTATGTTATATCATTTTATAATTATGTCAAAATGTATACCTTTTTAAAAAGAACTGCAACATGTTCAAAATTGAAACCAAAGAAATAAATATAAGCATTCCCCTGACTTACTGCTGCGATTGCATTTCATTTATCTAGAGTCTAGATCATGTACAGTTTAACGTGTGTAGTGACCTGCAATTGTTACATTGAAGTGATATTTCTGCTTGATTTAACCCCCCCAAAAATGTAGTTTTATTGTATGTAGGTTGGTTCATTAATGTTAAGTAATATTTTGACTTGAACAAAACCACTTAATGTACCATTTTTAGGTATTTGAAATGTACTGTCATTAAATTTTGTAATGTTACAATTTTTAATCTCTTTATATATATATATATATATATATATTGGTACTGTGTATTGTTTTTGTATCGTTTTGGGTTGGAGAAAAGCGCAAAATAAATAAAATGTATCATTATCATCATGTGATCATATTTAGGACTTTTGCGAATAAATCTTGCTGCAGCATTTTGGACCAGTTGAAGGCGAGCGATTTGTGACTTGGAAATACCGCAATACAATGAGTTGCAGTAGTCTAAACGGGAAGTAATAAAAGCATGAACAGACATCTCTAGAGTTTTGTCAGATAGGAAGTGTTTAATTTGATACAAAAGACGGAGTTGATAGAGACTAGATCCAATTACCGAAGATATTTGTTTGTCATGCGTAGATCTGAATGCAGAGAAGCTCCTCAAATCGATGCTGGTGGTATTAAAATTATCAGTGGGGCCGAAAACTATCACCTCAGTTTTGACTTCATTTAAAGACAAAAAGTTTTGAGCAAGCCAAGATTTCTAAGCAGAGACGCATTTAGTGTGACCGGGTTGGAAAGTTTGCATTGTCAGGCCTCCAAAATGGCATTTTCGTGTAAATGAGCGGCCAAAACACATGAAAAGCTTGCAATTTTCAGTTGAAAATAATGTTGTGTAAATATATATATATATATATATATATATATATATATATATATATATTAGTGCTGTCAAACGATTCAAATATTTAATCGCATTAATGCCATAGTTAACTCGCGATTAATCGCACATTTTTATCTATTCTAAATGTCCCTTGATTTCTATTTGTCCCATCATTTTTTCTAATTTGAATGCTCTTATCAACAAGGAAAAGTGGATCAGCAATAAGTTTGTTCTTAGCTGTGGTATCCATGTGCTTCTGTCTGAAGTCATCCATTGTAGAGCTTAGATCGGGCCCAAAAAATCAAGCCCGACCCGAGCCCGTGCGCATTGTGTCCGAGCCCGGCCCGACACATTTACTGTAATTATGAGCCCGTCCCGAGCCCGATTTAAAACCGTCCATTTCTTTTTAATATGTGGGTCGTTATAACTGACGTTCTCAACTACTTTCTATGTTACTTTCTCCCGCCCGCAAATAGACTTTATTTGTAGGCTACTTCGCCTACGTGTCGCCACCATACACATCAGCATAAATGCTCCTGATCAATTATTTGTTATTAAAGCATTAACACACAAACCACTGTTATAATATAAAAGCAAGCAGGCTACTGAGTGCATGGTTTGGGATGACTGAATGCGCACAAAGTGCAATCCTTTAAAAATTCCTAAAAAGCTGACATCAGTTCATCGCAATCTCACACATCTCTGTTATTATCAATGAAGCTGACTGCACAATGAATCTTTCATAATATATACACTTTGTTTGTTTTAATTAGAGGATTTGCCAATATCCAGAATTCAGCACTGAACAAAAAGTCAGTTTTGAGCAGTGAGGGGAGTCTATTTTAAAATGCATCTGATTGGCCATTGCGTTTAAGAAATCAACACATGTCTGTGATTGGCTACATCGCTCAACGCTGCAAACATGTTATAAAAAGTAACTCTGGCCTGTAAATCGTTTCTATTTTGTTTTAGTTGTTCTTGTTGCTTTTCTGCAACATAAGAATAAAAATGTATTAGTTTTTATGTTTTATTCATAGATTTTTCTAGTTTGTGGGAGTCCCGAATCGTTTTATTCTCCCGTACCCGCACACACAGAGTGAGTGCATTACCGTCCGCGCTCGCACTCGGCCATCAAATCTAGTCCCGCGTTTTGTTTTGTTTGTTTTGTATATATATATATATATATATATATATATATATACAGTTATATATACACTTTTATTCTGGTTTACTGTGTTCACAGAAGCACTGCGGGTGCTCGATGTGACGGTGTGTGTGAATCCTCATGTTCTGTTGTTTATGCTGCTATTTGCACATGTAAATCTACATTGTTGAGGTATTTGAATGGGTCACAGACACTTATCTTTTCTAATTACATTTAATTCTAATCTAACCTTAAAATAAATGTCAGTTAACTGCTGATGACTGGTTAACAAGCATCAGCTGTCAGTCAGAAAACAAAATGTTAAATGAACATCTCTACTTCATATATTTCAACTGAATGAAGTAAAATTGTTCAGTGCAGCAAGTCAACATAACATTTTGAGATTGACCTCCAAAATCTTTACCGTGTTTTTGTGATGGCAAGAAATGTACAAAGCAGAAGAACTGGTGTCGCTCTTTACCATCCAACTGGGGACGCGAAGTTCATTTTGATTAATATAATCATTATTGACTGTATAAAGTAGTGACCTGAAATTGTTACCTTAAAGAGCTATTTCTGTTTGATTTATCCCATGAACCCTAAACGGACTGCATAACCAAGCATAGAAAGTATCTATGAAGAGAGACCGTTAAAGAATAAAAATAATAATATGAATGATAAGAGCCTCTGCTTTTGAACTGTTGCCGTCGGTATTTTTTACCCCGTTAAAAAACAGATTCAAATGGTCTTTCCTCAAAAAATTCAAATTTTTTTAATTTTTGATAACTGATGGTTTGGTCATTCTTTTTTAATTGTATATTGTATATGTTTATCTATGCATATTGTGATCTCTGATGCCTGTATGAACACACACACACACACATATACATATACATATACATATATACACACAAGTTACATAGTTCCATTGTAGGCTATGGGAGTCCCCTGTTTTATAGGTAAAGATCGTTCAGGTCCCCACTTGGCCAGTGTAGAGCGACAGTGCTCTGTTAGTAATATAGAAATGTGTGTGTTTGTGTGTGTCTGATGCCTGTGTAAACATTATATAATTACATATTACATATATAATATATAAACATTATATATATATTTTATATATATATATATATATATATAAAAGTTACATAATGAAGACAGACTTCACTGTTCACACAAACACACACAGTTCCATTGTAGGCTATGGGAGTCCCCTGTTTTATAGGTAAACATCGTTCAGGTCCCCACTTGGCCAGTGTAGAGCGACAGTGCTCTGTTAGTAATATAGAAATTAATGTGTGTGTGTACAATGGCAAAAAAATTGTTAGGGACTGCATAACCAAGAATAGAAAGTATCTATGAAGAGAGAGCGTTAAAGAAGAAAAATAATATTATGATTGATATGAATATCTTAAGGCCTCTGCTTTTGAACTGTTGCCACCGATATTTTTTACCCCGTTGAAATACAGATTCAAATGGTCTTTCCTGAATTTTTTTTTTTTACATTTTTGATAACTGATGGTTTGGTCATTCTTTTTTAATTGTATATTGTACATGTTTATCTATGCATATTGTGATCTCTGATGCCAGTGTGAAAATACACACACACACTCAAACACACACACACACACATATATATATATATATATAAATAATGTTTATATGTGTTACATAATGATGACAGACTTCATTGTTCATACACAGTTTCATTACAGGCTATGAGAGTCCCCACTTGGATGGTTAGAGATCGTTCAGAGATGGAGGTCAGGTCCCCTCTTGGCCAGTGTAGAGCGACACTGCTCTGTTAATATATATTACATGCATGTGTGTGTGTACAATGGCACATAATAATTGCAAATAAAGTGTTAGGGACTGCATAACTAAGAATAGAAAGTATTTATGAAGAAAGAGAGTTAAATAAGAAAAATAATATTAATATGAATGATAAGAGGCGTCTTCTCGCCTCTGCTTTTGAACTGTTGCCGTCGGTATTTTTTACCCCGTTGTAGATTTAAATGGTCTTTCCTCAAGCAATTCAAATTTGGTCATTATTGATAACTGATGGTTTGGTCATTCTTTTTTTAGTTGTTTATGTTTATCTATGCATATTGTGATCTCTGATGCCTGTGTGAACATTATATAATTACATATATATGTATGTTTGGGCATGTTTGAAAATACTTGAAAGTTCGGTAACACTTTATAATAACTGCACACTATTAATAATTAGTTAAGCATTAGTAAAGAGTTACTTCATAATTTGTAAAGCATTAATATGCATTAATGAGCAGTTCATAATTACAGCTATACATGCTTTGTTCTTGTATAAATGCTTTATTCTTTATTTAGAAGCATATCTATATTTTGTTTAATAATTGTATTTTCATACTTTATTAATGATCAATTTATAATTTCTAAATGAAATATAGCATTATTTACAAACAAGTTATTTGGGATTTGTCAGTGATTCATAAGATCACTTAAGTGTAAGTAAATGCAGTAAATTCAGGTAGTTATAAAGCATTTAGTAGTGGTCAGTTAACTATTTTTGTGAGCTCATCACAAAATATAAAGCATTTATAAAGGAGATTTAAAGACTCAGTTATCTTCTAAACAGAAAAATGAAACAAACACAACACTGTGATACAGAACATAGAAATATATAACTGAACCTTTAAATCTCCTTTATAAAAGCTTTACAAGGCATAACTAGTCCTCACTTTATAAAATACTTATACTCACCACTACCAAATGCTTTATAACTACCTGAATTACAGTAGAAATACATGTTAATAAAGCATTTATTAACACACTAAGTACCTATTACAAAATGTCGGTATAATGTATGAATGTACATTTGAAATAGTTTATTAATCATTTTACTCACACTTTCTAAGTGATCTTATGAACCACTGACAACTCCTAAATAACTGGTTTGTATATAATGTTATACTTCATTTAAAAATTATAAATTGATCATTAATAAAGTATGAAAATACAACAATTAAACACATTATAGATATGCTTTTAAAGCAAGAATAAAGCTTTTATAGCTGTATTTATATACTGCATATTAATGTCTATTAATGCTTTATAAATTATGAATTAACTGTTTACTAATGCTTAACTAATGATACATAGCGTGGGGTTATTATAAAGTTACCGTAAGTTCTTTAACTAAGCAGCAGTTAAACAGCAGCTCTACAGTTTCAGAGCCTCTCTGAGATAGCAAGCCATTCCAACAATAGAGAAGTGTGAACGACGTGTGTTAATGGGCCACTGCAGTTCCTGCTCCAGCCTACAGGAGCGCTGCTGAGTATGGGCTTAAACACACACACACTTGCAGGTCCCCACTTGGTCAAAAATGTAAAAAATTCACCAGAGCGTATTTTAGATGATTTTAACATGTTTTAAGGCATGACCAACAGGGGACTTGAAAAATGTCCCCACTTGGCTCGGCGGTCCCCTGTTGGTGAGTGTGTAACGACACCAAGGTCCCCTCTTAGATAGGTAGACAAGTACACACACACACACACACACACACACACACACACACACAGTTCGATCGTGCCCGCGCCTCTCTCTCTCCCACACACAAGTAGTAAATAGCCTATAGCAACTGTCAAAATGATTGATTGACAGGTGGGCGTGGCTATCCTTTGATCTTCCCCCGCCCCTTCCTGTCCCGCCCCTTTCTGTTACCTTTGACCTAGTTCCGCCCCTTCCTGTCCCGCCCCTTCCTGTTACCTTTGACCTAGTTTCCGCCCCTTCCTGTTACCTTTGACCTAGGCTGCGTTCGGAATCGCATACTCAATGAGTAGGTACTTCATTTCAATGAGTACTTACTTAACGAGCGCTAAAAGAGTAGGTACTTAATGGCCAAATCTCGTTAAGTATGAATGTGATCCGGACATCATCCGCCATGTTGACGTTATCATGTGACCTACGATGCGTTCACACTTAAAAGATATGAACGAAACATTTAATTCATCTATCTGTAAATATCTTGATATTGATGAAACAACTGCTCATTTTGTGGTATTGTTGAAGAAACAGCTGCCCATTTATTTTGTGAATACATTTAGGGTTGATTTAAGTTGTTATATTTTAAACCCTAATGTGACCCACAGTTTTATCCTTTTAACTATATTTTTTTTATAAAGAAACCCCAAAATCGTCATCTCTTGAATATGTGTCACGGTAAGACACGGAGATGAACCCAAACAGTATACAATAAGACACGGTTTAATGACAAAAACAGGAAAACAAAACCCATGAGAGGGCAAAACAGATGGAACACAGAATACCTGACTGACTAGACTAAACTGGGAAACAAATGAACAAGAAAACAAACAAGACTTCAAGAGATGCTAACAATGACTAGATGTACAGAGGGTACTCACGATCAACGTATAACAATGAACCGACACAAGACAGCAAACACAAGGGGATTAAATAGGAAGACTAATCAAACATAACAGGTGACACGGGTGAAACACTAATGACAGAATCAGGATAACAAGGGGGCGGGGTAACGAGACGAGACAACACAAGCACATGACCAAAACACAAGGCCATGTGCTTGCACACAGAACATGGGTCTGTCATGATCCTGCCAAAATACTAGAACTCACAGACCTGATGGCAGAATCATGACAGTACCCCCTCCTTAAAGAGCGGCTACCAGACGCTCCCCAAGGAGACATTAAACGCGGGACAAGACTGACAGAGACATAGACCAGACCCAACAAAACATGACAAATAATAACAGGGGCATAGAAGCGTGAACAATGACCGGGTTAGGGTGAAACATCAGAAAAAATAAACAAGGAAGGGGAGGCGGAGGGACAACAGAGTCTTTGAGCGAGAGTCCAGGGTGGGTGGGCGGGACGGTGATCTTGGAACTACAGGGTGTGGGCTTAGGACGGGGGACCCGAACGGACTTGGGTGGAGTGGTGTGAGTAGACGGAGAAACAGCGCTTGCCGTAGCGGGCTCTGGAACAGCGCTTGCCGTAGCGGGCTCTGGAACAGCGCTTGCCGTAGCGGGCTCTGGAACAGCGCTTGCCGTAGCGGGCTCTGGAACAGCGCTTGCCGTAGCGGGCTCTGGAACAGCGCTTGCCGTAGCGGGCTCTGGAACAGCGCTTGCCGTAGCGGGCTCTGGAACAGCGCTTGCCGTAGCGGGCTCTGGAACAGCGCTTGCCGTAGCGGGCTCTGGAACAGCGCTTGCCGTAGCGGGCTCTGGAACAGCGCTTGCCGTAGCGGGCTCTGGAACAGCGCTTGCCGTAGCGGGCTCTGGAACAGCGCTTGCCGTAGCGGGCTCTGGAACAGCCCTTGCCGTAGCGGGCTCTGGAACAGCCCTTGCCGTAGCGGGCTCTGGAACAGCGCGTGCCGTAGCGGGCTCTGGAACAGCGCTTGCCGTAGCGGGCTCTGGAACGGGCACTGGGTTCAGCTCCGAAACACCGAACACCGGCCTCTCTAAGATCCGAGCCAGACGCTCCAGATAGTCCCAGCTCAGGAAGGCAGACGGGGCGTGAACAGTCTCTAGCTGGACAGACGGGGCGTGAACAGTCTCTAGCTGGACAGACGGGGCGTGAACAGTCTCTAGCTGGACAGACGGGGCGTGAACTGGCTCTGGCTGGGCAGACGCAGGTCTCCTCTTCCTCCTCCTGATTCGCGGAGCCGATGATGCCTCGGGAGTCGAACTGGGACGAGTCTGTTCTCCAAGCCTCACGAAGCCTAACCTCAGATCCTCCGGGATCACCGGCAGACAGGCAGGAGGTAACGACACCATGGGACCCTGTGACTCCCGACGAACCAAGCAGTCCACCATGTCCCGGAACGGGCGGTGGGCCAGCCTCTCCCGTTCCGCCAGAGGTGGAGGAACTTTGAGACCCGCGATGAGGTAACGGTTAACCAGGCTCTCCGGTAAAAAATTTCTCTTCGCCTCCACGGCCTGAGCATATCCTCTCAGGGACCTCTCTCCCTGGGGAGGGAAAGGAAGCTTGCCCAACTTGCTGTCGTTGATAGCTGACTGCCACCATAGTTCCTGGTCAGCTGATTGTTGTCTTAGTGGGGATGACATACTGTCCGCTGGGTTCAGAATGGGTCGGTTCATTCTGTCACGGTAAGACACGGAGATGAACCCAAACGCAGACAGTATACAATAAGACATGGTTTAATGACAAAAACAGGAAAACAAAACCCATGAGAGGGCAAAACAGATGGAACACAGAATACCTGACTGACTAGACTAAACTAAACTAAACTGGGAAACAAATGAACAAGAAAACAAACAAGACTTCAAGAGATGCTAACAATGACTAGATGTACAGAGGGTACTCACGATCAACGTATAACAATGAACCGACACAAGACAGCAAACACAAGGGGATTAAATAGGAAGACTAATCAAACATAACAGGTGACACGGGTGAAACACTAATGACAGAATCAGGATAACAAGGGGGCGGGGTAACGAGACGAGACAACACAAGCACATGACCAAAACACAAGGCCATGTGCTTGCACACAGAACATGGGTCTGTCATGATCCTGCCAAAATACTAGAACTCACAGACCTGATGGCAGAATCATGACAATATGTTGTTAATTTCTTTATTTTATACCCAAAAAGTTTCTCCTTTAAGTTTTCCTCTTTTTCTTGATGAATTTACCTCTCGTTTCATCCCTCAGACTTATAACAAAAACTTTTTTAGGTGTTATGAAGAACTATTTAAAGATTGCCTTGTTATTGTTCTTTTGTCCTGTGTATAAATATAATATTATGATGTACACAAACCAATGATCTTTATGTTTTCTGTTTTGTCATTATGATTGTTCATTGTTAGATACAACTATGGTATCTTTCCATGATCTTTATGTAATAAGTTTAAATGATATGAGCGACAGGTGCACTAACTCTTCATAACATCAGTACCTCGACAGCACAACCCAGAACAGTTTTCCTCTGCGTGTGTAATGTCTGCACACAGGATCCTACAAAAATGCACAAACATTATACAAAAGCAGTCATTTTAACAGCACAATGTAATTTGATTTATGTATTAAAAGTAACAAAAATGACCTTACTTTATATTTGAGTAAAATCCCTTAAACCTTTTTTTCCCAACAAATGCTGCATCCTCTTTCCTCACAGGTCCTGCTCCACCACAACAGCTCTGCAGCAAATACACACAAATCAAGAATCAGAAAAGTGTTGTAATTTCTCCGTTTGAAACTTCAATAATTCAAATAAACTACAACTTAGTAGTATACTCACTCAAAGCCTTTGATCACAGGCCTTCAGCATCATCAGCCTCTCTCCACCGGATACACACACGCGTGTTCTTCTGTCCCTGGAACATCCAGACAAGACTCACGTTACCTCTGTGATTTATGAGCTCAATACTACATTTACATGTTGAGGTTGTTGCTAATAAATAGCTTTTTATCCATCATAAATGTTCAACAATTTTTCAACAGTATGGATAAATGAAATAGATTACTTATGTTTAGTTACTTTATGTAAAATGCATTATACTAATAAAAACAGTGTTAACAACAGTGAATTCTCCTAAACAATAGTACACACACGTCACTCAGATGTGTATTTCATATCAGTTACACGTAGTAATCTTGCCAGATTTTGAATAAATATTTAGTAATGGTATTTCAGATGTATATGGTTTAAAATGTATGCAAATACAGTTTAAAGATGTATGTGTCCTTATGGAGCTCCTCTATCCAATAAAATGTGATTCACGGCAAAATCACAAATTTACCATATTATATAGCGTCTTTGCACCTTCAACAGTTCAACAATTTACTGTACAGAAAGTTAGTTCAACACATGCGATTTGGTTTGTATTTGTAATACTCACATTTGAAAACACTCTCGTCCACCCTTTCCGTCATGTTTGAGTATGAAATATCTACTTCTTCTTGTTCTTTTTTATATCGTATCCTCTCGCGTGGCCTCCTGGGATAGATGAGTACAAGCTGAAAAACACTCAAATGTCTGGGCGAAAGCAGGAGATCATCCGGGAACTTCTCGCCTACTCTTTTAGGAATACTGATGTTTCGAACGTACTGCTTCCCTCACGTACTGTTTTCGCCTACTATATAGTAGGAAAGTAGGCATATTCGAACGCACTATCGTCCAAATCTCGCGATAATTAGTACGTCAACCAGGTAATTCTCGCCTACTCTTTTATGAATACTGAGGATTCGAACGCACTTTTTCGCTCGCCTACTCTTTTCGCCTACTATATAGTAGGGAAGTATGTGATTCCGAACGCAGCCCTAGTTTCCGCCCCATCCGGTTACAGCTTCTGTCAAATTGATGGATGATGACCTTTGATCTAGTTCCGCCCCTTGCGGTTAAAGCTTTTGTCAAAATGATGGATGGTGACAGTTAGTTTGATCGTTTGAAGTTCATTTGATCAAGAAAGGGGGGGGGGGGGTATTGGCCTTTGATGTTAACATAAGCTATGATGTTACAGTTACAAAGTGATGTGACAGTTAGTTTGAGATGTATTGGCTATGATGGTGACAGTTAGTTTGATCGTTTGAAGTTGGTGTTTTGTCACCGCCCCCTGCATTCCTGAGCAGCAGCATGTATAAATGGGTCAGCCGTGTTCTACAAAAACTAGAAAGAGAAACCTGAGCTACACAAAAATGGACGGTTTATCCTCCCCCAAAACCCCAGAGGTGGGGTTGAGCAGCAAGATTTTGGAAAGTTTGCCTAAGGCTCCGAGAAAGCCTTTCGGCCACATCCGTTTAACCAATTTTCTCCATGAGATTTCAGAATGGACTGAAGGTGAATTCATGATGTCTAGTAACTGTGTATTTGGGTACAAATTTCACAAACCATCACGAGTTGTTATGCTCTACACCGTTGATGGTCCTGGAGAGTTCCAGCCTGGGGAAGACCCATGTGTTGTATTTCCTGAAAAAGATTGGTCTCTATTTTACAAATTTGTCTGAAAGGATTTGAATGACGCCGGCGAAGAGCCTTTATACACTGCAGAGTGGGATGGAGTAACTCCGAATGTCTGCTACCGTGTGGTAGGTGACCATACTAATAAGGAGCATAATGATTCTGTTTACATATTCTGCTGTAAAGACAAGACAAAGCTCAGCAGCACTCTGTCTGGAGTTATCCTGCCTAACGAGCATCACAATCTGTATGAAATGCAATTTTTGTTCAAGTGGTGCGATCTGGATATAATGAGTAATGTTTTTTCAACTATCAACGAAATGTTCAAATGGGCCGACATGCATGCTGGGTACAACAAAATCAAAGTGCAGCTGTTCCAACCTGAGAGATGCGTGTTCATTTACCATGGTACAACACCAGTTATCACCGAAGCATCAAAATGAGACCCGTCGACGTCAGCAAAGACAATGAGGGTCAAGTGTTTCAAAACTTGTACGGCTATGTAAAGAAGACCGAGAAACCCGTATTTAATTTCAAAGTCGGAGACGTCGTCAGGATTTCTAAAGTGAGAGGTCCGTTCGCCAAAGGTTACGAGTAGAACTACACGGAAGAATTTTTCACCGTATCCTCGCGTATTCCCCGTCTACAGACTCACGGATTATGACGGTGAAGTAATCTATGTTTTTTTTTTTATGAAAAAGAACTACAGAAAATAATTGTGAGTAAAAACAAATCTTTTAAGGTGGAAAAGATTTTAGGTCAGAAAAAACAAGGGAAATCTACGCTTGTTTTAGTGAAATGGCTAGGATGGCCTTCAAAATTTTAACAGTTATATAGATAAAAAAAACTCTGGTGGACTTGCAATCCCCTTAAAACGCGGCAACTTTAAGGGATGAGATCATACGAGCAGAGGACCGCCATGGACGACCACGGGTTCTACATCACGTTACCATGCAACGCTTCGTCTGCGGTTTATCCTAAAAATCGCATATCCAGCTATACAACCAGGCAAAAGCTATAAACTTGGAAGGACGATGGGAGGTGGGGCTCGCCGAAATCGAATATCCTAGAAGCTGGTATAGCTTTCATGACGAATATGGTCATTTCATCCTCCATACAGCCCCGGAACCCCCAAATAGCAATTCCTCCAAAGAGGCAGATATTCGTTTTTCTATAATTACGAAATTATACATAAGCGGTGGTTACTATGCAAACATTCGCGCGATCGTCCGTGTTATAAATCAACTTCTCGCACCAACGGCCATATTGCATCATGATGAATTGAAAAACAAAGTGTTTCTGGTCGCGAAACCCAACGTTTCACTCAGCTTCAAAGGGAGACTCGCCACTATTTTAGGTATGACACTAAAACCTCTCTGAGGTTTAAACTATCATAAAGAACCAGATTTTTCCACTAACGTCATCACGTACGCTCCTCATCAATCCGACATCAACGCCGGGTTCTACACATTGTATGTTTACACAGACATTATCAAATTTCAAGCGGTCGGCGATTCTCACGTACCCCTTTTGAGATGCGTACATATATTGGGAAAAGGCAACGACACGGTCATTGCTAGATACGACACCCCCCACTACGCATCGATCAGCAAGGATAACATCACTGTCATCACCATAGAGTTGAAGGACGATCAAAACCACGAAGTACCATTTTCTTACGGGAAAGTCATCGTAAAACTACACTTTAAACCAAAAAATTGTTTATTATAGACCCGGAGACACCACCGACTATGTCAGCTACTACCAAAATCAGGCAGGCGGGGGTTTACCAGGCTATGCCGGGGGAGGGGTTATGTACGGTGCGGGGTTAAGGGGGTCTTTTCAGAGGTCTGTTAAGGATGGCAGTACCCCTGTTAAAAAGAGGATTTAGCATCGCAAAAAAACATCGTCGTCTCAAACGTATTGACGCGTTCGCATAATGCTAAAACTCAATACGGATCAGGTCTGATGGTCATGGCCCGTAAGAGAATGACTAAACCACCGGGTGTGAGGAGGCGGGGTCAATGGGTAGCAAAGAAGAAGAAGAAAACAACGAGCGTATCAAACAAGCGCTCACTCATACATAGAAACCGTACGAGACGGGGCGGCTTGTTTTTTCGACAGCTTCGGCAATCCACCCGACAGCCCACGCTTTCCAATCAGCATTAATAACTTTCTATCTGTCAACGTCGTTGACGTATTATATTCCGACAGACGCGTCTAGGATTATTCATCGGATACCTGCGGACAGTACTGTCTGTTTTTTTCTATATTCTATATCATTTAGCCAGAGGTTACAACTATAATCATGTGATGAAACTATACACCGATGATTATATCAAAAATGATAAAATGGTCTCCCTCTTTGTGAAGAGATTAAAACCGTATGTTTGTAACGATAAAATGTTATCCTGCGTTCACTGTGTGCAGACATGTTTGACCTATAAATAAAATTAAAAAAAAGCTTAAAACCATTTAATATTTTTTGTCGTCTTTTATTTCATCATAAGATACAATTCGTTAAAATTTCAACCATGCTGTTCGATTAATAACCGGTGACTAATTAATTCGGCAAAAGCCTGAAGAAACTCCATCCATCCTAGAGGTCTACGGTCATCGCGAACCTTTTGAGGGGCTGTCACATTTTTTAACAAATCGAGCATGTGAGAACCCTGTATGGGTTTACCCCTAAACACAAACTCGCCCGATTCGTTCCAGGCGCAGAGCCCTTTAGCTTTAGACATATTGTCTAATATGTATGTGGTGTTTTTCACACTTCTCGAAGGCACATTCTTCAGAACTTCGTCCACCACTTTCACCCCACCACCATCGGTAATGTCTTCAAGGACGGGCGCAGCAGCACCTGGTTGTTCATCTTTAGGTTCGGTATTCGGTAACGAAAGCATTAAAACACTGTTCTCACGATCTCCTTGTCTAACGATGGTCAAAAACCTGGTCAGGGTATTTGAGTAAAGCTTGGCTTTTTCGTACGGATTCAAATCGGCTCATTGTAAAATGTTTCTTATGGCATCATCCAAAACATTTTCCACACACTGTTGAATGCTCTCACGAACATTTTCACTCTTGATCTTATCCAGTTGATGGTGCGGAACTAAATACATCTTCTCGGCGTACTCCATCCTAACGGTTGGCTATCAAGTTCGACAGAAATGGCAGAGCTATATATAGGAGGGGTAGAAGAAACCCACCCTTTTGGTTGAAGACTCGTTTCTTGGCCGCTAGACCAATTTTTTTATCGGCCACAAATTTGATTTCCGTTTTTCTCCTTTTCAGTTTTTGGTACTGTTGTCGAGTGACCGGGATTGTACCGTAGAGGATGTTAAGCGCCAATTCACACAACGATAAAACTTGCGGACATGACGATTTATCACGCGCTTCTGTTTTTTCGGTATATAAACCACCTGACGGTCGGAAAGCAATCCTGTTCTGAGACGGTACTGCTCCGGAGTTTTTGCTTTACAGTCTATCATTAGGTAGCCGAAGGGTTGGTTGACCGCATCCTGATAACACTCCATAAAGTATTTTGTGTTCCCCGGGTACATTTGAAGTCCTAGCAGCGCCACTTGATTGACGTCCCGAGGATTTTTAAACAGAATCATGTAATTGGCGTTTAAGCTGATGGTTCGGCTGGACTTACCCTGTACAGAAACATTTTGCACTATATAAATGGCGCTGAGATTGCGGTGGTGGACGTACTGCGTAAAAACGCGCTGGAGTTCCAGGTTGGTGCTAGCTTGCTGCATCAAATCATCCACGATGAGAAGATTTGCTTCATGAATGGGTAGTAAATCATCATCATTCAGACTCTCAGGTATTCCTTGTACAAATTTAATGTTATAAAATTTCAGTACATCATCGTACAAAGGTTGCCATCAATCATACAACCATACAATGTTTTCAATTTTCTTTGAAATTATATTCAAACCTTTCTCCAACAAAAGTTTTACAAAATAAGACTTTCCAGAATTGGACGGTCCGCTTATAACACAACTAAATGGATGTGGAAGTCTGAAATCAAAATCGGAAACATCCAACTGTGCATCCATCTGTGCATCATCTGATCAGTAGCCATAAGTGTGGTGAAATCGGGCAAAAGCCTGCATTTATTATACACCACCTTAAACTTTTTAACGACTTATTTGTTGTGCAATGTGAGAGACTTTTTATTCCTCACTATGTTTTCCGTGTGAGCCAGGATGTATCTGGTACTGTCATCCAACAGCACATACCCGTCAACCAGACCATTCAGGGATTCCAGGCAGATGGCTAGGGAATTCTTCGCATTCAACGTGACCCCCTTAGCTTTCATGGACATTTTACCTTTGACTGTGCGATACCCGTAAGATTTCGGGCCGCCAGAGCAAAATTCTGTAATGAAATCGTCGTCTAGCTCACTCGTCAACTCTCCCAAAATGATCCCCTAGAGCCGGCTCCCAGTCTCCTTCCCTAGACACAAAGACGACTGAATCTGTATCGGAGTACAAAAGTCGGTCGCCGAGTCTGTCCATCAATTCGTAAAATTCCAGTCTGGCATGCGCCGTTGTAAACGGCCCTATAAACACGTTAACGTCGCGTGCCTTGCAGACATCGCCTTTGGCGGGTTTATGCTGGACGAGAGCTACATTGTCTGAGATGAATGTGAAATACGTCAACGTGTCCGTATTGCCAAAAACGATTCTGGTGAAATCTTCGGGGTCGTTCACCAGGATCGTTTGTGGCAGGTTCTGTCTTAACGAGAATCTTCCCCAAAGCGAATTCAGAATTAGTTTCGTGATTGCCCTCTGGGCGGGGTTGTACTTGATCTTTTCAGGGTCGAGTTGAATCCCCTCTTTTTTAAAATACTTGCGAATGTAAGTCTCTTTCTCGCCGTCCGTGACGGCGTTCGATGGGTACCCCGATGCTTGTTTCAAACGCAAAAACGCTTTCACGTAACCGGCAAACAACGTGTCTGACCGTTATGGAAAATGCCAAACCTTGTCTATCTTGATCACCGCATAACCCTTCTCGACGGCTTTTAAAAGCTCGATGCTAACCCAGGTCCCCGAGAGAAATCTTTCCTGATCCGTGTGACTACAGACTGTGGTCTGGTTTTCCTCATGAGCGCAGGTTCTACATAACGGGAACATGAGTTTTCCTCCGCATCTGTAAGGGAGAACCAGGTGCAGTAATTTGCGGGGAGGGAGCACAGTCGCTTTGATAAGTCCGTGATAGTTTTCAATGGGTTTAAAATCGTTGAAAATGATTTGTGGATGTTCAATCGGATAGGTTTTCGTAGCCTGGCAAAATGGGTAGAGACTGGTGAAATCGAGGTACTTTATTTTCTCACCATCGGCCACCTTGTGATAAAGTTTATAAGTGTTAGTGCGCCCACCGAAGAGAGCGTCACAGAGGGGTCGTCTTTTTCATGTTGTTCCATTCGCATTCCCAAAGGACTTCGATTTGCAAACCGTACGCGTTCCGCAGAATTTGAACCTTATCGTCAAACTGTCTCCTGAGAACTCCATAGGGTACTCCTGACAAGGGGTGCGTCTGATGGGGTTCAAAGCGACAGGAATCCCCATGGTGGATACAACCAATATATTCTAAACCATGCCTGACACCGTCCTGCTCATAGTAGCCGTCTAAAAAGTACTTACCGAAGGATACTTCGCAGTGGTTTACAGCGTGGTGTACGTCAACATTTCGAGTCTTTTTTAAATACTCGAGCCATTTGATTGAACCGCTCGAATAGATCTTGCTCTGTTGCACGTACGCATTGTTATGCGTGAGAGCCAGAGTATTTTTCTGGAGATATTGTGTTTTGAACACACCCATTGCTCAACTTGCTATGGTCACAAAGGAAAAAGGGTCTAATTTTGCACATTCGAAAATTTCATACATCCTTCATGTAATAAGACCACATCATTAACTCCGTACTCATACAGTTCCTTCTTGAAGTCAAACCACTTGCCCTCAACTGTGGTGTACCACGCATCAAACTTTTGCTGAGCTTTGTCCGGCATGTTATCGTAGTTGTAAAACTTTTTGTCCGGGTACGGTCCGAAATAGTTGTAATTTTCGACCGTGTTGAATAGGTGGGGAAAGTAGCCTTTTTCTGTCGTTGTTAAGTCTAACGCCTCAGGCATTTTCGCAAGAGCGAAAGGAAAAAATTAATAACTATCGATATATCGTTGCGCAAACGATTCGTCGTACATGTACATTAATTTGCAACCCTGTAATATGACCTCAATCGCCAACCCGGCCTGGCAGAAATACTCCAGGATTAGAAAAGAGTCAAATCAGGAGGCATAATGGGCCATGAAGCAGTAGCCTTCATATCGAGGTTGTCTGGAGCGGTTGATTAGCTTAGCAATACATTGAGTACCGTGAGCGACAAATTTCTTTTCTTGGAACGTGATCGCGCAAACAAAATTTGCCACGTGCTTACCGTTTTCATAACGCGTTTCAAAATCGTAGATGTATTTCTCGCAAAATTCCTTAGGTGCTAGGGGCTGAATGAAGCATTGGTGTGACCCCTCATCCAGTAAAATTTCGCGGCAATGGATGCATTTGTCCGGGGCGCATATGTGTTGGTTTTTCTTGGTACCCGGTTTAACCGTGTAACGTCTGTTACATAGTTTGCAGTATTTTATAACATCACAGGCCGGATTTTCATGACCGGGAGCTGAATTTTTTGTATGCATTTCGAAGCAATAGCGCGATTTACAGTACCGCAAACAGTCAGAACAGTGGATGGTTCGTTTAGGGAATCTGTAACATTCTGCGTCGAAACATATGTTGCAGACCTGTTTACAGTGATGGTCTCTGCGACGTGTGTAACTTTTATAGCAAAATTCACACACGTATGGTGAACCGATGAACGCGGGCAAATTCAAAATCATGTAGTAATGGTCGTTGTCCAGATAGAGGAACACCGTTTTGGGCTCATTGTTATTTTTGTACGTTTCTAAGACCGAGGCATTAGATCTATGAAATACCACAATTTTAATGTCTAGCACGCGTTCAAACGAGGCTATGTTGCTAAAATCGCTTGGATCTTGGATTGAGAACCCCGCGCTGTTTTGGATAGCGGCAGCCAGTTTTTCTAACTCGCTCTCGGGGTGTTGAGGGTTAAGAAAACGGGCGAGACAAATTGAGAAACACAAATTATTTGATATATTTACGGGGCAAAATAAACTCGTCTTTTTTCTTTTGATCACCTCATCAACGGCAAGATCTGTAAGTTTACGACGTTGACCACCACCACCTTGTCTGTTCAAGACGATGGACGCGTCTACTTCTACGGAAGTGTCCGATAATAACCCGTCTTCGCTCTGGAGGACTTTTTCAATTTGATCATAAAGCAAATCGGCGTCGTAATTATTGCCCGGTGTTAAAATGGCGCTGATGGGTGTTTGTAGACTGGGAGCCGACACGGTCATATTAATTATGGGGGCATTACCACCTGTATCTCTAGTGAAGGTAACAATCTCGCTCAGCGTGTCGTGCAAGTAGCTGTGATAAACGGCTAAATCTGGAGAGTTAATCACTCGCAGATTCATGGATCTTCTCAACGAGACACTATTGAAACGAGGTCGTGGTATAACGTGATATCCGTTAACGTACCCACCTTGATGGATCAGCGTATCAATATCCGGAGGACTTAATCGGTCGTCGCGTGGAGTATCAACATTACCTGCTGCGGATGTGGATGGTTGTGAAGCATCATTAGTGGGAGGCTCTGTGTTCTCGTGGTCAGGATCGTCGGTACATGGTGAGGGTGGGTTATTTGAATCACCGCCGTATTGTACAACAGGATCATTGTCTACGCTTAGCACATGATCGAACAAATTCATATATGGATTTAATTCAAAAAGATCCAAATTAGCCGAGTGTTGTGAAGATTCTAGATTAAACAAATACTGGCCTAAAGAATCTGTATACGTTAAAAGCTCGTTAGGCAGCATACTTAGCATTTCAATCTCGTCCAGTTCGACAGTTCTGCGGGACATTGGCCTGGTTGACAAGCACCTGCACAAAAGCATTTTGAACCATCCATTTTTAGATTTCAGACCAAAACATGAAATATAAAAATCACAGGGTATATGTAAAAACCGTAGATGAAATATTACAAAATCGTATAGTATAAAAAAACAAAGCATACATGAAAAACAGAGTATAAACAAAAATCAAAGCATGCATACAATCAGTACATGTAAAAATCACTGAGTATATGTAAAAAGTACAAATGAAATATTACAAAATCATAGAGTATACTAGATGATAGCTTAAGAAAATGACAACAACCGTAAAAGTTTAATGGGGTACAAGGATTACTCCGCTGTTTCATATAGGATGGTGAGAATGAGATGACGGATCAAAAGCATATGCTCACGATGGTATTCGGTGTACATGCGAACGATTCTATCAAAATCCTCACAGATAGCTGCCTGCATACTTTGGTTACGTCTGAATATTTCATCGGCCAGATTTTGAATAAAGCGATCCTGTGTGTCAAATCGGCTATGTGTCTCGAGCAAAGACCCCTGAAGCTCACTGCGCAATGCGTCTAATCTGCTACGCGTTTCGTTTGCTCTCTCACTCTGCAGTGCAATCAAATTGGTGATTATATCATCTTGTACATCGCGTAATTCAATGAATTTGTTGTTTCTATCAACCTGTGAGTCACGAAAATCTTCCACTAATGTCTCTATTGCATCAATGAGCCTACGGGTCAGAGAACTATCGTTGAGTGGTTCATCAGTCGGGTGATGTGCAGCTGGCTCTTCTTCCGGTGGTGAGAGAAAAGGATACGGCGATTGACCAGCGTTTGTGGCTGTCACCTCATCATGCTCGCTTGTCCAAGAACTCTGATCCCAAGTGATGCGTTTAGGTGTATTCCAGCCAGTCACGTTGTCAGGGCTTCTACCGGACCCAGCTGTGTAGAAATATAACTCGAAAATCTTAATGGTATGATTCAATTTGAGTTTAAATACAAAATAATGTAGATAGTCTTACCATAAAGAAATACACTGTCAAGACTCGGTTCAGGACTGTTCGGTGGAGTCGAACAAAAAGTTTTCCTGTCAGGACTGCTTTCAGGACTGATCGCCGGGACAAAACGGATTGTTTTTCTCTCAGGACTGATCGGTAAGGTAGAACGATTCGTTTTTCTAGTCTTCTTTCTCAAAGACTCTCCGCTTGGTCCGGGGGGTTGGTCTAAAGTTGAGTCGGTAAGGGCTATTTGATCCTCAGCATGCGCCGGAGTGGGGTCTGTTGCGTCTGCTACTTCAACAATGGTGGGGTCTTCATTCTCTTCTTGAGTGTGATCCGTCAGAGGGAAGCCGGGTTGCGTAATAAAATGTATGAAATCTAAAATGAATAAATAAATTAGATTTCTCATAGGCGTTAGAAAAAATTTACATCAACGATGGGTCTTGTTTTACCATCCGATGCGTTGTCTATATCAATCACCAGAGTAGCTGCTGCGAATTTAAAAAGAAAAGAGAGAATTACATTTTTATTTATTTTTAAATATTTAATAATTTATAAAAGAATAGAAAAAAGATCAGCCCTCACATGCATCGAAAGCACCGCTCTCGGAATTCGGACCTGAGGGAAAAAATCCTGTTATGAATGGAAACACTTGTAAGTCGTTTTATATACTTGTTTGATGTCACGCCTACAGACAGATGCTTTAAAAAAAATATATAAATTAATCATTAAAAAAAAAAAAAAACATCATTATTTTCAGCATGTTATATCACCCCGGGACACAAGGAGACACAATTTGATCATAACATAATGTTATATCACAACGGTGCACTAGAGGGGGCAATTTCACCATAACAGGATGTAGTTTGAACTCAGGTGCACTAGGGGACGCAATTTCGCCATAACAGGATGTTATATCACCCTGGTGCACTAGAGGGGGCGATTTCGCCATAACAGGATGTAGTTTTAACTCAGCTGCACTAGGGGACGCACTTTCGCCATAACAGAATGTTATATCACCCTGGTGCACTAGAGGGGGCAATTTCGCCATTACAGGATGTAGTTTTAACTCCGGGTAACCAGGTGACGCAGGAGAGTTTGTTAATTCCCGTATCACTAACATGGTGTGTTTAAGACAGTGCTATAACAAGCTTTTATGTTTAAAAATAATCTACCAATATATCAAAATTAGATCGATCTGTCTTGTGAAACAGATTCGGATCAAAACTAGTTTTGATACATGATGTCAAACATATTTAAGAGCAGTTAGCAACGTAGCACGCGCTGCTAAGCTAAACCATGCATTTCTAACAGAAGCGGTGCTAAGCCATGTCTAAAAACCGCGAGCTCTGTCTTAATAAAAACAAATGGATAGCTACGATGACAATGCCGAACCACCGATTTAATACAAACAGAAATGATACATAGCAAAACAGAATCAGAGCATAGCTGCTAGCTAAGCAAACACAGGACACTTCCTGTTAGAAAAGCCTAGTCTTTTTCATAATAAAAGTCACGGGTAACGCAATGGTGAAAAAAGCACAGCATTATAATTTCATAATAACGTGATGGTGAAAAAAGCACAGCATTATAATTTTAAAGTTTTTCTGAAAAAACATATACATGCCAAACAGAATTCATCTTGATCATAAAACAGTATGATAAGAAAAGACACTGGATGCTACGTGGTTAGAATGACTGTCACAGATGATGTATTGATATTGATCATAAAACAGTATAAGAAAAGACAGCCCTTACGAAAATTAACCATGGTTTTATTATAGTAAAACTGTAGTTAACTATGACTGTAGTAACCGTGGTATTTTGGTGCGAACCATGGTTTTTAAAAACCATGGTTTTGATACCATGGTTTTACTACAGTTATATTGTAGTAATACTACAGTAAAATCATAGTAACCATGACTGTAGTAACTGGTATTTTTAAAAACCTTGGTTTTGATTCCATGGTTTTACTACAGTTATAAATTGTAGTAATACTACAGTAAAACCATAGTAACCATGACTGTAGTAACCATGGTTTTAAAAACCATGGATCATGTACAATAAATTTGGTTGTATTGCCACAGTGTAGCCAATGTTTTACTAAATTATCTTGAATTAAATTTAAGCCATTTAGTTACAACAAACATCTACAAAATAACAACAGAAAGAAGTTACCATATGATACAGACTTTATTACAGAAATTACATAATCTGAAACAAAATATAAACTTGCATTTGTTCTCACATGTGACAAAACAAACTAAAAAGTTGTAAAACAAAAATATTGATGAAAGTGGTGCTGTGCAATGATTAAAAAATTAAGTTGCTAATTTACAAATAAAAAAATAGTAATTTGTTCAAGTGTAATGTTGTGGCAAAACTTCTGTTAAACATCATCACTGCGTAAGAGACACTCAGAGTCAAATTAATAAAAAAGAAAAGTATTTATTCTTGCAAGAATAGGCCCAGTCGCCAACACAGCAGTTACCCTGTGAAGTGAGTGACGCACACCAGGAAGACATGAGACAGCCTTTATACTCTTTTCAAGGTTCCTCCTCACAGCAGTTACTCTTTCACCCACTCAGATAAGGTCCCCACTACTGTTCAGTTTCTACTAAAGATACAACCTGGTCCTGAAATAAACTAGCCAAATCTTGACCATTCCTAAGGTCAATAGGTCCTGTCCCATATATTCCTGAAACGTCACGCACAAGCACGTACACACATATACTTTTACACATTGAATAGGTTCAATCGCTTATGATATCTGTTAGGAATAAATGACTATTAAAATTTCTACAACAATTCCCCACTTTTTATCATTCTGATTACCCATAATCACAATAATAAACAAAAAGACAAATTTTAAGTCATATCATCACGCTACTCTTCATAAACATTTGTGAAATATTATTTAGAAAAGAAAAAGCTTAG
The DNA here is from genome assembly GCA_030578275.1 of Meda fulgida. Lineage (NCBI taxonomy): Eukaryota > Metazoa > Chordata > Actinopteri > Cypriniformes > Leuciscidae > Meda > Meda fulgida. The sequence continues at coordinate 13,595,241 of CM060620.1, forward strand.
GCTGTTTTGCAAGGATAGTCCCTTAAATATTAGCAAGCAAGTAAAGAATTTAATTAAAGCTGGGCTAAATGAATAGGCACTGCTATTGCACTCTCGACCTAGATCGAACCCTCAGTCACCTCAATTAAATAAGAAATAGTGTGCAGATTACTTAGGAAAACAACACCATCAATTCACACTGGTTATTTTAGCAGGTCATCAAAAATACAAAGAATAAAAGTAGAATAGAATCCTTCATTTCAAACCCTCTCCTTGTATGCCACCTCGTAACACGGATGACCGCTGTTTGTAACCTTCTTTAAATCTTTGCCCTTAATCTTTCTCAGAAAATAAAAAAGAATAGAAGAAAAAGAAACAGAACATACATTTAACACATCTCACTGTAGCTTCCGCTACCTGACGCATAATTTTGTTAATCCTTGGGATAGACTGTCATTTTTTTTATTTATTTTTTTTTTATTTTTTTTTACCAATTAAACAGACAGCAGTTTTTCACCTGTCTCTGTTATCGTATTCACCCATGAATAACAAAATTATCATAACACATACAATCCTAACTCCTACCATTAAGCCTTTTCCATTAAATTTATGTCCATCTCCCACATTTTATTCACTTCTAATTCAATTTATTAAGCTCTATTGAATGCACTGTTTAACAAATCTAACCAGAGAAGTCTTATAATTTTATCCGTTCCTCTAACCAAATTAGTTGTTCAAAATTAACTCTAATATCTCTAGTACGGACACATCAATCGATAGATTTTCTACATTTACAATCAAATCAATACCTAGTTCGATTCAATCAAACAAATCATCAAAATCATCACAAAAACAGTTTCTTCTGTTAAACTTAAACCGTCAGTTGGCAGTTGGTTGCTCCAGGTGTGTGGATCATCTTGTTCGCCCCACGGACGTTCCGTGTTCGCCAGGGTGACACTTTGCGTGCCGTTGCAATGGTCTTTCCCTCGTAGGCGAGGCAGACAGTTACTAGCACCGTCTTCTTTAAACCTCACTTTCTGCTCTATTGGATGGTTGAGGCCTGTTGGTGTTGTCTAAGGTGAGAGGCTTGGACCCATGTGTCACACTCTCCAACCATTTTCTGATCCTTACAAGGTCTTCCCTTTCATCACGACCGCACCCCCACTGGAATGAACCATTCCTTGCCGGCTGTCACCTGTGAATGGGGACCTTAACTATTTTGTTAGTGATGCTTGTCTAGCCGCTCGTCCCTTTTGGTGTGACCTGTGGAATCAACAGCCTGAAACATATTATCACCGGATAATTTCTTGCTCATTTAATAGCACTCGGGGTCCTTTTCCCCTGAAAAACACTCAACCCACTTTGCTCATGTCCACAACACAATATTTATATATTTGGAACAGAATCAGTTCTGTTTGCTGCAATCCATCCTGACATTCTGCAAAAGGAAAATCTTAAGTTATGCGCTGCGCAGGTGTGGAACCTTTCTCCTGGTTACAATAATAACCCAGGCCAGGATAGTTAGCCAAATTCATCCATAGCCATCATTTTATTGGGCACATTCTGCCCTGTATCAAAGGTCTGCATGATCTGTAGAGAAAAACAAATGTCGAGGTTATTTTCAGATAGTAAAATACACGTAGTTTCTTTTGTCTGCTGTGCTGCCGCAGCCTTCGCTACTGCATCTGCCCTTGCGTCTCCTGTTGAAACAGTCCTGCAATTTTGTTATCAGCGTGTGCGGCACACTTACAGACAGCAACTTTTGTTTGGAACGGCCTTTTACCCAATTAAACCCAGTGTCCTCCCAACATATATTGTCCTTTAGTAACCCATATTTTGTCAATCCTTACCATCTCCCTTTTGATGCACGACTCAACTCGTGCATCAATTTAAACTAATTTGATTTGCCATCAACACCAACCCAAACGGCGTCCTTCAGCCAAATTTCCTCCAGACATCTTTCTCTGTCTCTGAAATAAAGTATTACGTTCTTCACTTAAAGCCACAATCTCATCTTCTTATTGAAGTATTTGAAGGGCAACGGCCCTGAGTCTCACACCGAATCCTGCTTTTCAGGCCTGTTGTTTGGTCTCTCAATCAGTCATCTACAAACATTTCCAAAGTCATCAATTGTTTCTATCAGGTCAGGTCGTGCTGTACAGACTTGGTCAATGTCAGTCAATCATTTTCCCCCCTTTTCATCCCAATACTCATAAATGTGAGGGGCTCTCTTGCTAATTTCATGTTGACTTAGCCAATATGTCACTGTGTTGTTGCCATCAAATCTATAACATTTTCATTTATCTCAGCCCATGCCAGATGGTAATCTACAACTCCACAATTCCAATTTACATCAAATACTTAAACTGATCCAGAACGTAATTCAAATCAACATCATAAACACAAAAGTAATTAATACCAGACAGAGCTTGATGACCAATCAGTTTAAAGCTCGTCTTATGTTCTGTATCATCTTTTCACCTAACAGAATTAGCAGCTTCCTTTAAAATTTGTCATTTGCCAAAAGCCATCCTAGTGGGTATACACCCAATATACACCCCATTCAGACTTAGTATTAGTACCCCAAACTAACACATAGTCACATACAAGACAAAGTGCTGTCACCATCACACACACTCATATTAGACACGCATGTTAACTGCTCCTTTTCAGTATATCGTCTCTAAAAAGATTAAAAAATTTTAAACTTCACATTTTCCTCTAGGTTTACCTAATTTTACATGGTATCTTGACCAGTTTCAAATCATGTCTGTTCATTATTCATTTGATTTTTAGAAAAGGCAGCTGGGTTGTTTTGGTTCCTTATCATTATTTTTCTTCAGCTTGATCTAGCAGGCCGATACAAGAAAGAAAGAAAGACACAGTTACCATCCCTTCCTCCAACTCAGGCAGTCTCTCTCACTATTAACAAATAGTATTTTCCACAGCCTTCTAAGACTGTAACTTAGACAAAATTTAAATTCATTACAATAACCTTTGACCATTCATCTTTGTTATGCACACCTTTCTTGAATCTACGAAAGCTGTCTTCATCTTTAGTCACCATCATGTCTATTGACCTTCAGGAGTTAAGACTATGTTATAGACATATTAGTTCAAAATCATCACTTCTATACATTTTCTTGCCTATAAGGCAACCAATACATACAAGTTTGCTACTGTCTCCACAACAAATAATGGCAATCCCCTCCTGGGTCAGCTGGCTCTTGAAAGGCCATTGGCTCTTAAACTATAATCTCCATCAGGGTGTTGTCCCCCTGGCATAGTTGCAGACACTTGTCATAATGAAAAACAAGCCATACAACCAATGCGGTTTCTTCCTGCGAGTGGTATAGAGGAAACTCACATTTTCTGGGTCAGACTGCCGTAACTCCTCACAGCGCATCTCACCTCTCAATGCTCTGCTGATTCCAGTGGCCTCCAGTAATCAGCCCTCAACTCTCATACCTTTCTCACGTATAACACCTCCATCCGGAGGTGCCCAGTGTTCGTGACCCCCTGCGTTGGGCTGTCCCCTGGCCAGGAAGATCATCCCGTCATTGAGTAGCCACTCGTACACACTGGTGACCGCTCTTTCCCATCACACAATCAGTTTTCTTCAACAGAACTCAGCTGTTTTCTGGAGCTTAGGAAAGGCACGTTCAAGAGTCACCAGAGCCATTCCGATTGCCTAATAGTGTTCACGCAGGGAGACAGGTTAATAACAGCAGTATTTAATCACTTAAATCCATTAACCATCTTAATCATCAACCTAGCTACTTAGATTATACTCAGTGAATTTAGATCACAGCCATACATTCAGTGTACTGTTACTGTACATCTGTAGCCGTAGCCTTCGGCCCTGTTTCATGGTGGAAACTTAAAGAAGTTACTGGTCCTCTATCGTTTAAGATCTGCAGCATTATTTTAAAGACTTCTTTAAAGTCATTCAGTTTTACATTTAAAACATTCTCAAATACAAATTGCACACTTAATGGCAATGATTTATTTTAACATCTCTGTGTCTGATTTTCAACCGAAACACTGTGCTTTTACTATAAATAGCTTATTACTTATGACACAGGCTCAAATAACAGCTTTTAGCTGACATGATTGAGAGAGACTCTGAGACTTTCAGGACTGGCACACTGTACTCTCATAAACTTCTAACATCAAACTCTATCTACCATCTTTTAACTCTATCCCAGCTTAAGGCATATTTGCCAGAAATAACATGTGTTTCCAAATAAACATTTTTATAGTTGACTTTTGCCCATATCTCATGGAATTTAGACATTTGAAATTTCCACTCAGATTGAGTCTCCGTCGTACTGGCGGTTTTCAGCCACAGCAGACATCAGATTCAGATAAGCGAGCTGTTTCATTACAGCCAATAACAAACTTATCTTTTGAAAGCAAAACATCAGCTTCTAGTTCTTTCATGGTCAAAACACTAACAGAACACATTTTACATTTAACAACTGTTAATCCAGTAGCCTATTACTTCTACTTATTTGATCTTAAATACAAATAATTATTCTAGTTCTCAATTACCATAGCTTCATATCTGACTTCAACGTTTTTTCTAGGAGTTTATCACTCTCCAATCGGGATTCACACTAACTTTGACAAGGCTACTCTGCATCTTTTGCAGTTATTATAAATCATCCGTGAGATTTGTCTCTATATATAACCTGAACCCTTCTTAAAATGTTGAATTAAAACACAATCATCCTTTTAGTTACTTTTATATATTTTGCAACTTTCATCAAACTGTTTCACTGTTTCAAAAAAATTACTATTATAAATCTTTTCTTCAAAAGGATTCACTTTAAGACTTCAATCTTTTGACCTTGTTTTTATCTCTTATTCTTTCTCAGACGAAAATGTTAATGTCGTCATTTAAACACTGATCTACTTTCAAACCCACATTATTACCAGAAATGTGTCATTATCACATTTTCAAACACCTTCTCGGTGGGCATTTACAGTTACGTGTTAAATGGTCCTGCTGACCACAATTAAAGCACTCTCTGTCGGCTCCAACTTACTGCACATCACTGAAGCAGTGTGTCCCATTCAGGAATGCAAACAGAGCTGATAAGCAGTTCTCTGTATTCTTTTACAATCCACCAGTGGCGGATTCAATCCCAATAGCCGAATCATAATCTTTATCATTATTATTGGCCGCACATCAATTTTCTTAAGCTGCATAAGTTGTTTGCACAAAGTTTTCATTTAACTTTAGTCATACTTGTCCAGGGAAATGATCCCTGACCCAGAATTTCCATTATAACACAGACATCTTTTGCATCAATTACTTAATATCAACAAATATCCGACATTATACATTATTGATTTCCAGAATCTTTGGTCAAAGTTGTCTTTACATTTTACTAATTTGGTATTATCAGGAACAACACTGATTACAAGACAAGTATATATTTAACATCCGGAAGCCGGGCTGAATAAGCAAACACTGTTGCTGTACTCCCAGCATAGCTGGACCCTCAGTCACTCCTCAGATATTAAATACAGACATCGTCTCCAATCATAAATACCAGGCTATATGCATTCGTTTTTTATAAAACTATAATTTCCATAAATTCTGTCAGACATTTTATTTTCATCACATATAGGTTTCCACTATATGTCTTCTCAATCTTTTCCCTACATGCCAGTTCCTTCATTATCTAACCAGTACATGATTGTTTAACTACAATCCCCACACACACATATCTCACACACCAACCTTCTTGTTTTCCCTTCACTTCCCTCTTCCATCAAGTTTCTCACTTACAGTTCCACTCTATTTCTATCACTCTATTTCACACAGACAGCCTTATTGCTGCTTGCTACTTCAATCCTTATCATATAAATTTAAGTTCTATAGACATCTAATGTCATGCATCCATTTACTGGATGCATAAGTAAAACCCTATTTCTCTCTGCAGTTCGACTTTTTTTTCCCCTTTTTTTTTTTTTCTCAATGTCTAACATACATTTTCCCTCATAATATTTCCTCATTTGAAAAAAAAAAAAAAACGGTGTGTCAAATTTGGCAATCTTGCTCTGAGATTTTCCCATACTGGCTGTTTCTGTTACTCTGTGGATTTTTCAGTTCGACGCTGCGTCTATTAATCTGATGGACGTCTCCACCAGATCTGATCCACTTACCCTCAGACCAGGCAGGGCGCACCCAGTGCTTTCCTGACGGATCGATTAACTCCCAGTAAACTGCTACGTGAGTATCCCTCGATTTGCAAAATCGCACCCCGTGCCTTATTTTGCAAATACGCTCCTCACGCAGTTAGCCCCACTGCATTAACCCTTGACCCGCCCGTAAGTCTCAACCGACCCCCAATTGACTGCCGTACGAAGCTCACTCGATTTGCAAAACCGCACCCCGTGCCTTGTTTCGCAAATACGCACTTTCGCACATTCCTAGCAGTGTTGTACCGGTGCTCTTGACTTACACCACAGAAACGAACAGACCCAGCCACTATGGTTTTACCCACAATTGAATAATATTTTAACCCAAAATAAAATATTTTAGCCGTCTCTTACCAGAGATGTCTTGGACTGCCACGGGTTCGTTCTCATTTGATTCCAGTGGAGCCTCTCCTGGCCCTGATAGCGGTCGGCCCCTCTCTCTGAAACTTACGAGGTAGAGCTGGAACTGCTCAGTCCAGGTGGCCAAACACCGTCCGCTCTCAGGTCCAGAAGGCACTTCCAAGGAATCCCACTCTTCTGACACCAAATTGTTGTGGCAAAACTTCTGTTAAACATCATCACTGCGTAAGAGACACTCAGAGTCAAATTAATAAAAAAGAAAAGTATTTATTCTTGCAAGAATAGGCCCAGTCGCCAACACAGCAGTTACCCTGTGAAGTGAGTGACGCACACCAGGAAGACATGAGACAGCCTTTATACTCTTTTCAAGGTTCCTCCTCACAGCAGTTACCCTTTCACCCACTCAGATAAGGTCCCCACTACTGTTCAGTTTCTACTAAAGATACAACCTGGCCCTGAAATAAACTAGCCAAATCTTGACCATTCCTAAGGTCAAGAGGTCCTGTCCCATATATTCCTGAAACGTCACGCACAAGCACGTACACACATATACTTTTACACATTGAATAGGTTCAATCGCTTCTGATATCTGTTAGGAATAAATGACTATTAAAATTTCTACAACAGTAATAATGGTTTATATACAAAAATGACATATTGTACAAATAAACATGACTTAGAGCAACTTTAAATACACAGCATCTACCTCCTCTAAAATGTCTATAACCTGTAAACATATGCCCGACACAAGCATGTTTGCAATTTATACTGTACATACATTAACAGGATTACAACAACATTTCTTAACGATGAATTACTTCATTACTTAAAAACATTACTAAAATTAATTTTCTTTTATGGGAAAATTCTTACATATACTACAAAATAAATTCAGAAGAAATTAGCAGCTCTTTTAATAATGTTTTAAATGATATCCACTCACAAGAGATGAAGACATGGGGTCTCCTTCATGGAGGCCGATGAAGGCCAGATGAATACTCAACACTTATAATTCTAGGTGAAAAAGTTTTTGATCAAAAACATGTGATGCAGCATCCATGCCAGTAGGTGTCAGTATGAAGTCTGTCGGCCAGTAGGTTACAGTCCAGCTTTGGTTTGGTTCTGTCTCGACCTTCAGCCCAAATGGACGCAGAAGCTAAAATGAGAAGAATACACACCACATTAACACACAAGCTGGAATACTCAACGGCTATTGGTCAGTTGCACTATCGAGTAGCCATGTAATAATGTCCAAGTGTAATAATGTCCATTCGGCCAGTGTTTTCATAAATAACTCATACAGTATACTCCAAAAGCCAAGCAGAAATAATGTACATTATATGATCAGCTGAGTGTATTCTCCTTTACTTATACATACTAAAAAAAATGGTGCTAAACAGCACTAAAAGTGGTTCATTGGCTCGTAATCTTCAGAACAGTTTAAGATATTTTAGATTTAGTCCAAGAGCTTTCTGTCCCTCCATTGAAAATATATGTACAGTATACTCTCCTTGTCCAGAAAGGAAATAAAGACATCATCAAAGTAGTCCATGTGACATCAGTGGGTTAGTTAGAATGTTTTGAAGCATCGAAAATTCATTTTGGTCCAAAAAATAACAAAAACTATGACTTTATTCAGCATTGTATTGTCTTCCGGTTCTGTTGTGGATCCGCGTTCAGTGAAGCTGCTGAAGTAAGACGCTCCTGACGTGTGTCTGGTGCGCCCGAGCTTCGTTTACTGTCTGAGGGAGAGGCACGCTGGAAACAAAACAATCTTCACAAACATGTCTAAGGATTTTCACACAGAGGAAGACTTGCATTTTTTTGCCCAGCCATATTTATTTGAACTAGAGCTGTCACTTTTGTGAAAAAATCCTGTTTGATTTTTGAGACATAAGTGTTCATTGAATCGATTGTAAAATCGATTTTCCATGTCTAAAGACGTTTCCATTTTCAAAACCAAATATAGGCAAATCCACAGACAACTAACCGGCATTCGGACGAACGTAAAGAGTGCGCTTGTGACGCGCACAAGTCAGCAATATTTCTGATGATTTATTGGCGTGAGGTTTCGTGCACAATGAAAGACAGGAGTGCAATATTCAGGGTTTGAAATTAACACCCGCCAATCCGCCAAACGCGGGTAAAAAAATAACTTTGGCGGGAAACGCTGTCAAATCACGAGCCAATTTGGCGTGTTTCTGTTTAATAATTTTTCTGGGGAAATTTGTGTAGCCAAATCTGCGCGGATTTAGCGCAAATATGCAACTCGTGAGTCATAATGACATATTAAATACAGCGTATTGCGAAGAATCTGTGCATTTCTGGCGTAGGCTACTTGAACACACACATCACTAAGCAACAAATAACGGCGCGCTTGTGTCAGGAGCCAATCAGATCCCTCACATACCACCACGCAAAGATCACTGTCCCCAGATTACTGATCACCTGCACCTGTTTCCACTCAGCACGCACTTCCCAGCCAGCACAAAAGCACCCGATTCATTCCCAGTCATTGTCAAGCCTCCAACAGGAACGACCCTTACCAGTCACCACTTGTCTCACTCGAAGCCATTCTTCTACAACGGACGTAAAGTATACTTACCAGAAAAGAAACTAACCTTGTTGTCCTTGTTCTGATGTTCCCAGGCTCCGCTCCATGGTTATGATCTCCGTTTCCTGGAATCCGCCACGAGTTCCGTTCCCCACTGAATGAGCTGCAAGAGAAAGTGAAAGTATCACTGAACTGGTGAGCTCATTGTTTTAGAGCACTTCAAGGAATCGACTCACCTGGAATCCTTCCTGAATCACGCCTATCCACGAACGCTCTGAAAAGAGAGAAAAGACTCAAGTTATCGATCTGTGCATCACGCCACGTTATTCTGTAAGAAGAGGATTCACTCACCTGGATGCATTCCTGCCACACAGATCCTCTTCGAGATCACCATTGAACTTCTGAAACCCGGCATACTTTCCTTTGAGTTAAATAAAGATACTTTTATGTTTATCACTTACCTCTGTCTCTGAGCCTGAATCCTGACAGAAGGCTTGACCTAAACAACAGAAGGAGGTGAGAGATGGATTCCGGACAGCCCGCTGTTGCTACCAGCTCCACATCTACCTCCGACCCTCCGACAGGACCCATGTTTATTCCAGTGAGAACTTCCGCGAGCGCCGCTTCTTCGATTACCTGCTTTGCCATTCCCCCGTCGCGCCCAGCGCCCTTCTCTGGCCGGGCGTAGGACTGCAATGGATTTTTACTTCAGTGTTCGCTAGCTCTGGAACAGCAGGCTCAGCTCTATCCCAATGAGAGATCGAAAGTGGCATATATCATTCAACAACTCTCTGGAGCAGCTCTGAGGTGGGCAGAGGCGTTGTGGATGCAGGAATCCACAGTGGTTACGTCAGTTCAGGAATTTGTAAAACACTTTAAGGAAGTTTTCGGACGACCCGTGGATGATTCCTCCTTTGGAGAACAGCTCTTACAGTTACGTCAAGGAAAGAAGTCATTGACCGAGTATTCCGTGGAATTTCGCAAACTAGCATCAAATAGTGGATGGAATGAGAGAGCTCTGATTTCTGTTTTTCGTCGAGGTTTAAACCCAGCTTTGTGCCTTCAACTGGCGATCTATGATGACAGCTTAGGACTTGAAAAATTCATTCAACAAGCCGCACAAGTCCATCAACGATCGTTAAGTTGTTACGCTGATCAGTCTCATCACCATCCCGTATCTTCTCAGAAACCTAATCCCGAAAATCTAGTTGAAGAGATGCAAATCGACACTTCAAGGATTTCTCAAGCTGAACGTGTTCGTCGAAGAGAGATGAAGTTATGTATGTACTGTGGTACCAAGGGTCACTTCAGACTTCAATGCCCAATTCGTCCGGGGAAAATGATGGTAAGCTCGGTTTTTAATCAGCCCATTGTCTCAGCACCACTTACGATTCCGGTGATATTAAAGATTCAAGAAAAACACATCTCTGTAACAGCTATCATCGACTCAGGGTCCGCGGGAAACTTCATCTCTGGAGAACTCTGTAAGAGGCTCAGTCTGCGAGAGATCAACACCCCCAAATCTTACGCCATCTACGCCGTAACGGGTGAGTTAATTAACAAGACGAACGTTACTACCCAGATTGGTCCTATTCGATTGTGTGTGGAAGGGACGCATCAAGAGTGGTTTGAACCATTCGTGTTGATAAACAGCCAAACTGATCTCATCCTTGGTCGACCATGGCTCGTCCATCACCAACCCACCATTGATTGGACGTCTGGAAAAATCCTGCAATGGGGATGTAAGTGTCCGGAGATCAACGATCCAGTATCTCATTCAGCCAATAACCCAAGGTCCCAAGTGCTCAAAATTAACTCCACGTCCATAGAGAGTCCCGTAGAAAACTTGTCAACTAATATCCCAACCTGTTATTCTAAGTTCTCTGACGTTTTCAATCCTATCACTGCTTCCAAGTTACCCCCTCACCGACCATGGGATTGTGCTATAGACCTGATCCCTGATGCACGTCTCCCCAAGGGTCGGATTTACTCCCTGTCCATTCCAGAACAAGAATCCATGAGGAAATATATCCACGAAGCTTTAGATCAGGGTTACATCCGACCTTCCACATCTCCTGCCGCCGCAAGTTTCTTCTTCGTGGCCAAGAAAGACGGTGGTTTAAGACCATGCATTGATTACAGAGCCTTGAATCAAGTCACTGTGAAGTTTAGCTACCCTTTGCCTCTCATACCCGCTGCTCTCGAACAACTCAGAGAAGCAAAGATGTTTACAAAGCTTGACTTACGGAGTGCGTACAATCTAATCCGTATCAAAGGAGGAGATGAGTGGAAGACTGCTTTCATAACCCCTGCTGGCCACTACGAATATCTTGTCATGCCATATGGTTTGGTCAACGCTCCTTCCGTTTTTCAAAGTTTCATGGATGAGATCCTCAGAGAGTTTCTGGGGAAGTTTGTTCTGGTCTACATCGATGATATCTTGATCTATTCCAAGAATCCAATCGAACACCAGAGACATGTGTCTCTAGTCCTACAACGTCTCAGAGAATTCACTCTGTTCCTGAAGGCTGAGAAGTGTACCTTTCATCAAAGCACCATCGACTTCCTGGGATACATACTCAGCGACCGAGGAGTGGAGATGGACCAACAGAAAACCGAGACCATCCTGTCTTGGCCAACCCCCAAGTCCGTGAAGGAGCTTCAAAGATTCCTCGGGTTCGCCAACTTCTATAGGAGATTTATCAACCAGTACAGTCTTCTCACTTCACCACTGACCTCCTTGCTAAAAGGAAAACCTAAGATCCTGCAGTGGAACCCCGAGGCTGATAAAGCTTTTCAGGCTCTGAAATCTGCCTTCACCAGTGCTCCTTTGCTTCACCATCCAGACCCTGAAAAGCCATTCGTGGTGGAAGTTGATGCTTCCACCACCGGGGTAGGAGGAATCCTGTCCCAATGTTCCGAGTTCTCCTCAAAGCCACTCCCTTGTGCATTCTTCTCCAAAAAGTTTTCTCCAGCCGAGGCAAACTACGATATTGGAAATCGAGAACTTCTCGCAGTAAAACTTGCCTTGGAAGAATGGCAACATTGGCTAGAGGGAGCCAAACAACCATTTCTAGTCCTAACCGATCATAAGAATCTCCAATACCTGAGAGATGCCAAGCGGTTAAATCCACGTCAGGCCCGATGGGCGTTATTCTTTACACGCTTTCATTTTAAGATTGCCTATCGTCCAGGATCCAAGAATACCCGTGCAGACGCTCTTTCCAGTATCCATGCCCCTGAGAGTCCTGTTGATCAACCCGAGACCATTCTACCCGAGAGGTTATTCGTAAATCCTATCCAGTGGGAGATAAACGAACAGCTTCAAGAATTGGCTCATCAACAACCCAGAATTACCAGATGCCCTCCCGGAAAGATTTATGTCCCTGAAGAATTTCGCAACGCCTTGATTTCCTCAGCTCATTCTTCAGTAGCCACTGGACACCCAGGTATAACCAAGACCTTAACCACACTTCAAGAGAAGTATTGGTGGGCTCACATGCGCCAAGATATCACTCAGTTCATTCAAGGTTGCATCCCATGTGCCATCTCCAAAGCCCCAAGAAATCTGCCAGTGGGGAAACTGGTCCCCTTGCCTATTCCAAATAGATCTTGGTCCCACATCGGAGTGGACTTTGTTACCGACCTTCCGATTTCTGACGGGAATACTTGCATCCTAGTAGCCATCGATCGTTTCTCGAAAGCATGCAAGTTCATTCCGTTAAAGGGACTTCCAACCGCCTTTGATACTGCTGAACTTCTCATGGAACATGTCTTTTGAAATTTCGGTTTACCAGAGGACATTGTCTCCGATCGAGGGCCACAGTTCATTTCCCGAGTCTGGCGATCATTCTTTACTCTCATGAGTGTGACAGTGAGTCTGTCTTCCGGGTATCACCCACAAACCAATGGACAAACCGAGAGAAAGATCCAGGATTTAGGTCGGTTCCTGCGCACGTTCTGCCACTCCAACCAGAACATCTGGAGCAGGTACATCATCTGGGCAGAATATGCACAGAATTCCCTCCGACAAGCATCCACTCAATTGACTCCATTCCAGTGTATCCTTGGTTACCAACCTCCGTTATTCCCATGGTCCGGGGAACCTTCAGAAGTGCCCGCGGTTAACAAATGGTTTGAGGAGAGCGAACAGGTCTGGAACCAAACTCATCAACACATCCGACATGCTGTGAATAGACAACAGCAGTTCGCTGACACCCGCCGAAGATCCACGCCGGAATACCAACCTGAGCAACTAGTCTGGCTTTCCACTCGAGATATCAAACTGCGCCAGTCATGTAAGAAGTTAAATCCCAAGTACATCGGACCCTTTCCAATTGTCAAACAAGTCAACCCAGTCACTTACCAGCTACGGTTGCCCCCAGAATACCGTATCCATCCCACGTTTCACGTCTCACTTCTGAAACCCCATCATCCACAGATTCCCCAGTCAGTCAACGAGGTCGAACCCGAAGAAAACCCCCCGATACCACCCGTTGAACCCAAGCCCATCTACCTCATCAAGGAAGTCTTGGACTCTCGACGTCGGGGAGGTCAGTTAGAATACCTCATTGATTGGGAGGGATATGGTCCAGAAGAGAGAAGTTGGGTACCTCGTAATGATCTTCTTGACCCCAGTCTGCTCCTAGAATTCCATGCTCAGCATCCCGAGAAACCTGCACCACGACCCAGAGGCAGACCCCCACGACGTCGAGGTCCAAGGTCCGCTGGCGCGGACTCTGGAGGGGGGGGTACTGTCAGGAGCCAATCAGATCCCTCACATACCACCACGCAAAGATCACTGTCCCCAGATTACTGATCACCTGCACCTGTTTCCACTCAGCACGCACTTCCCAGCCAGCACAAAAGCACCCGATTCACTCCCAGTCATTGTCAAGCCTCCAACAGGAACGACCCTTACCAGTCACCACTCGAAGCCATTCTTCTACAACGGACGTAAAGTATACTTACCAGAAAAGAAACTAACCTTGTTGTCCTTGTTCTGATGTTCCCAGGCTCCGCTCCATGGTTATGATCTCCGTTTCCTGGAATCCGCCACGAGTTCCGTTCCCCACTGAATGAGCTGCAAGAGAAAGTGAAAGTATCACTGAACTGGTGAGCTCATTGTTTTAGAGCACTTCAAGGAATCGACTCACCTGGAATCCTTCCTGAATCACGCCTATCCACGAACGCTCTGAAAAGAGAGAAAAGACTCAAGTTATCGATCTGTGCATCACGCCACGTTATTCTGTAAGAAGAGGATTCACTCACCTGGATGCATTCCTCCCACACAGATCCTCTTCGAGATCACCATTGAACTTCTGAAACCCGGCATACTTTCCTTTGAGTTAAATAAAGATACTTTTATGTTTATCACTTACCTCTGTCTCTGAGCCTGAATCCTGACAGCTTGTTCATTTGCTTTATAGTAATAGCGAATATTAAAAAGCATTTGGTTAACAGAAAAGACATTGTTATTTTCCAACATCCTACATGTTCTGTGTACTGTAGGCTATTGATCTGTCCACCTAAAACACATTTTTGGTAAAAAAAAAAAAAAAAGGTTGTTAAAATCGATTCCCTGTTTTCGTTTTCGAAACTTGTGTTGGTTGGTCCAATCGATTGTGCAATCAATTTTCGAACGTAAAGTGACAGCCCTAATTTGAACCCGAATACACGGACCCACCAGAGACACGTCAGCAGCGTCTTACGTCAGCAGCGTCACTGCGGACTCGTGAACGCGGCTTGACAACAGAACCCCAGGGCCCGTTTAATGTTTAACACTGGGTTTCGGTACCAATCCCTACATATGGGTGAGTTCATATGGATGAAGCCCTGTTCTGTTCTGTCTCTTGGTTTGTGATAGTGGCAGCTATTGTGAAACTCACCTTCGTCATGTACTGAGTGTGGATGGCGTCAAGTCAAGTGTATTCATATAGCGCTTTTCACAATATAAATTGCATCAAAGCAGCTTCACAGTATCAATCAAATAACATAACAATGTTTGTTTCTTAGTGGAAAAAACATCCACGTTTGGTAGGGCTGATCAATGGTATTAATGCTTGGTTAATTAATTTGAATATCCCCAACTGAGCAAGCCAAAGGCAACAGTGGCAAGGAACCGAAAAACTCCATCAAGTGACCTACTGGTGTCCTAAAACTCCATCGGGTGACCTAATGGAGAGAAAAAAGAAACCTTGGGAGAACCCAGGCTCAGTCGGGGGCCAGTTCTCCTCTGGCGTTTATGAACTAGAGGCCGGATTTATAGTAACTGTAATTTGATACAGAATTTTGTTTTATTTTATCACTTCGGGGTGGGTACGCGAACCGGAATCACAACGTTTTATCTGTAGAGTGGGAAAAGGATTCCTCCATAGGGAGAGGCTAGTTGGCACTTCAGCACTGCGTTGTCATCGGGTCCAGGCAAAGCTCCTAGTCAGATCTGGATACGGCCTGGATCCGGTAGGCTGCGGGAAAACCTCGGGATAAACAAAGAGACTAAAATTAGCGTAGATGCCATTCTTCTTATGATGATGTAACGAGTACATCAGGATTTAAGGGAAGTGTTCCCAGTTCCGGCTGACCTAATCTATGCAGCCTAACATCTAATTATAGAAGTCTATAATATATTATGTGTATGCTAGGTCAAAGAGATGTATTTTTAGTCTAGCTTTGAACTGACAGAGTGTGTCTGCTTCCCGGACAATGGTAGGAAGACTGTTCCAAAGTTTTGGTGCTAAATAGGAAAAGGATCTACCGCCAGCAGTCGATTTTGATATTCTAGGTATTATCAACTGGCCCGAATTTTGAGATCGCAATAGACGTGAAGGACTATAATGCGTTAAGAGCTCGCTCAAGTACTGCGGAGCTAAACCATTTAGTGCTTTGTAAGTAATCAACAATATTTTAAAATGTATACGATGTTTAATAGGCAGCCAATGCAGTGTTGACAGAACCGGGCTAATATGGTCATATTTCCTGGTTCTAGTAAGAACTCGAGCTGCAGCGTTTTGGACCAGCTGTAGTTTATTTATTAAGCGTGCAGGGCAACCACCCAGTAGAGCATTACAATAATCTAGTATTGATGTTATGAAAGCATGAACTAATTGTTCCGCATTTGTCAATGAGAGCCTATGCCGTAATTTAGATATATTTTTAAGATGGAAAAATGCGGTTTTACAGATACTAGACACGTGACTTTCAAATGAAAGATTGCTATCAAAGAGCACACCCAGGTTCCTAACCGACGACAAAGACTTAATAGAGCAGCCATCAAGTGTTAGACAGTATTCTATGTTATTACATGTGGAAGTTTTTTGTCCAATAATTAGAATCTCTGTTTTTTCAGAGTTTAGTAGTAGGAAATTACTAGTCATCCAACTTTTTAAATCAGCTATGCATTCCGTTAATTTTGTGAATTGGTAAGTTTCGTTAGGTTTTGAAGAAATATACAGCTGAGTATCATGGGCATAACAGTGAAAGCTAATTCCATGTTTCCTAATGATATGTCCTAATGGTAGCATGTACAAAGTGAACAGCAGCGGTCCTAGTACTGAGCCTTGTGGTACACCATACTGAACTTGTGATCGATAAGACATCTTTTCATTTACTGCTACAAACTGATAACGGTCAGATAAGTATAATTTAAACCATGCTAGTGCAATTCCACTAATGCCAACATAGTTTTCTAGTCTATTTAAAAGAATGTTCTGGTCAATTATGTCAAATGCAGCACTAAGATCAAGTAACACTAATAGAGAGCTACAACCACGATCGGATGATAAAAGTAAATCATTTGTAACTCTAATGAGAGCTGTCTCAGTACTATGGTGCGGTCTAAATCCTGACTGAAAATCCTCGCAGATATCATTTCTTTCAAGAAAGGAACACAGCAGAACACATACTGCTTTTTCTAGTATCTTTGACAGAAAAGGCAGATTTGAGATCGGCCTGTAATTGACTAATTCTGAAGGATCAAGTTGCGTTTTTTTAACAAGCGGTTTTATCATAGCCAGCTTAAAGGTTTTTGGTAATTTCTGGTCTCTTGAAGCATCTCTTTCAATAGCTTAGTCGGTATAGGGTCTAACGTACAAGTTGTCGATTTAGATGAATTAACGAGTTTGCAGAATTCTTCCTCTCCTATAGCAACAAATTAATACAAATTTTCCTCAGGGAGAGTACAATGCACTCCCTGATGCGATACTGTAGTAGACGGTTGCATAGTTATAATTTTGTCCCTGATATTATCAATCTTATAAGTGAAGCAGTTCATAAAGTCATTACTGTGTTGCCCGGAAACTTCTGTGCTTGAAGCTTTCGTTTAGCCACTGTTTCAAATAAATACCTAGGATTATGTTTATTTTCTTCTAATAGGGTTGAAAAATAAGCAGATCTAGCAGCTTTTAAAGCCTCTCTGTAAGCAATCGAGCTCTCTTTGCATGAAATCGATGATCAAGATCTTGATCTTGTCCTGAAGAATCAAGATCTTGTCCTGAAGAATCACAGGGCCAAACGACTATATCTCATCTGGTAACAAGAGTATAGCCATAACTTTAAGATCCCCAGAACTGGGCCCTCATTAAATTATGGAATAATTGTTAAAAAATAAATAAAATAGGCATATTTGTGGAAAAAATATATAATATTTGAGTTACATAAAAGCTTTTTATTTGTTTTCTTCCTAATTGTCCTTGAAATAGTGGCAAAGAACCCCCCCCCCCACGCCAAAACAAAAATGGTTTGGCCACTGATCAAAATTTGATGTTGTCATTTGATTTGAAGTTCAGTAGGCTAACGTTACGCTCAAAAAATGTCCGTTCAGCACAAGTCCGGTGCTCAGAAAAGAAAAGGAAAGAGAAGAAGCAAATAGAGGCCTTAGAGATGTCCTAAACAAATATTTTTAAAAAGGTGGTGACGGTGAAGCTGGAACTAACGTTAGTATTTTTCAACGTAGAGCAAGGTAAGAAACAGCGCAGCCAACGTTTATGAGTGTTGTCAAAGACCCGGTACTTCGGTACCAAGTCGGTAACATTTTTTTTTTTTTTCCCAAGCGCCCTAAGTTCATTGTTGCATAGCAACGACAGGACAGACGCCACGGGAGAGTAAGCGCTCGTGGAAAAGAGAAAGCGGTGCGAACTGCGCTCTCCATGATGACGAGGAAGTATCAGCAAAGAATTAATTGATTTCTAGCCCTTGCATTAGCTTTACTACTAGATATATTTATGGAGATGAGAAATAAAAAGCCGGCTGAAATGCAGCACTGTCGGCATCGGTGAACAGATAATGGGCCAGATCCGAGTCTATTTTTGCTGCTCTGCTCATGCTTAATTAAAAGTGAAAGCACACTTTTGATGGACAAAAAATAAATATGATTTCACTCAAAAAGTGCCCAAAATGCACAGATTTTGCATGTCTAGTGTGTTTTAACAAGAACTGCAGTAGGCTATGTCAGAAAAGAAAATAAAGACATTTATAGAAAATGTACCCATTTAAGCATGTTTTTGTTATTCAGTTTGGGTAAAAGTATATGGTGTTTTATAAAAAAAAGGAAGAGCAAGGGAAAAGGAGAGATCTGGGCGTGGGGGGGGTCCCATCTAAGATTATCTTGTCCCGGGCCCAGGCAAGACTGTCAGCTGGCCTGACTGTCACTAACACAGAACGTTTAGAGAACGTTAGGGAACGTTAGTTTATGGTTCTCTAAAGGTTAGTTTGAACCAAACCAAAAACTAACGTTTAGGGAACGTTCCCTCAGGGTTATAACATTCCCTGAACGTTAAGAAAACTTTCCATGGGAACCAAAACCTAAACAAAACCTTAAGGGAATATTCCCGCAACCAAAAACTAACGTTCCCAGAATGTTGTGGGAACCATAAATTGTTAGCTGGGTAGATGATGTTTTAAATAAAACATATTGTTGATAGAACATTTATATTAATGATGTTTTAAATCTTTTCAGATGAAACAATGTAATAGTCACAAATAGTGTTTTAAATAAAACACATTGCAGATAGAACTATCCTAACAAAACATTTATATCAATCTGTTCTACATCTAAATTTTCCAGATAAAACAATGCAATATCATAATGAATGAGTGTTTTAAAACAATCATATTAAACTAATACCAATGTTGCATAATGCAGATGATGGAACAAAATCATATAAGCATACAGAAATATAACGAAAATAAATACTCACAGTTTTGCATTTTGATGACAAGAAGAGATGATTGAGCTGAGTCAGGAAAAGAAGTTTCTGATAATTTTTGGCCTGAGGACATCGGTATTTATATTTTTATATGGAGAAATACAGTGTTCCGTGTCCACTAGATGTCGCCATATGCACCGCGCAAGTTAGCGTCTTATCTCACGATCCTGACCCTGACCCAAATCACAGTCTCATACAGACAAAGCCTGTATTTCAGGGCCAAAAAGATTATAATTGGAGATACATTTCAGAGAGATCCGGCTCTAGCGTGTGATTTTTCTTGCAACTCTGTAAAAAATGTACGATTATTTTATTTCATCTAAACAGACAGATAAGTGCATGCGGCGCATCCTTTACTGCTTTGACAAAGACACACACACACACACACACATAGACGCTCGCTCACTATGTTTTTGAGACAGTGCAAGGTCATTCATACATTTTTAACTGTTTTGCAATTTTTTGTGGCTCCCTTTTATTTAAACTTTTTGTGTGAGGTTTTAGCAAGATTTTATTTTATATTCTTTTAAAGAACAGATAAAACTTCCACCATTTTATTTAAACTGAAATGCTTGGTTCAGGGAATAGTTCTACATTTATTTTAACTTTTTGTGTGAGGTTTTACATAAGCTATATGTTTTATATTCTTCAACTCCCTAATACATTTTTAACTGTTTTTTGTCTTATCACTTTCACAGCTCCCCGTGATAAGCTCAGGGACATGGAGGGAATGCGGTGACAAAACACCAACTTCAAACGATCAAACTAACTGTCGCCATCAAAGCCAATACATCTCAAACTAACTGTCACATGACTTTGTAACTGTAACATCAAAGCTTCTGTTAACATCAAGTGCCAATACCCCCCCTTTTTCTTGATCAAATGAACTTCAAACGATCAAACTAACTGTCACCATCCATCATTTTGACAGAAGCTGTAACCGCAAGGGGCGGAACTAGATCAAAGGTCATCATCCATCATTTTGACAGAAGCTGTAACCGCAAGGGGTGGAACTAGATCAAAGGTCATCATCCATCATTTAGACAGAAGCTGTAACCGGATGGGGCGGAAATTAGGTCAAAGGTAACAGGAAGGGGCGGGACAGGAAGGGGCGGAACTAGGTCAAAGGTAAAAGGAAGGGGCGGGACCGGAAGGGGCGGGACTAGGGGCAGGACAGGAGGGGGAGGAACCGGAAGGGGCGGGGGAAGATCAAAGGGCCACGCCCACCTGTCAATCAATCATTTTGACAGTTGCTATAGGCTATTTACTACTCACACACAGTTCGATCACGCCCGTGCCTCTCTCTCTCTCTCTCTCACACACACACACACACACAGTTCGGTCACGCCCGCGCCTCTCTCTTTCTCTCTCACGCACACACACACACACACACACATATTGGAACGTGAGTGAAGTACAAAGCCTATAATAAAGAATAGTTAGCAGCCAAATACATCGCAAATGTTGAAACAATTTTATTCTAGAGAGAGTTACGTGAGCCCAACACCACTTACTTTCACTTTCGCTTTACGTTATTTCGGTTACTTGTTTTTTTAAATTCTTGTTCTGTTCTGAATATCATTAAATTTAAAGGATTGCTTGTGTAATATTTTGAGTGTATCATCAAATCAGAATAATTCTCTCGGTTTAGTGATTCCCTAGTTATTTTTTTATTTATTTTTTTCATTGTTCTAATCAGGTAAGGCAAGTAATATTCTCTGTCTTATATATATATATATATATATTGTTACGGTGTCTAGTGAGATCCCCAGTACTCAGCCTCTAGCGCCTTCCCCTGAATACTAATGATGCTCACTCCTCGTATGCATCATTGACGCTCTGATCACCTTCCACCTGTCAGCAATTTACTCTGACTTCAAGCATATATCTAGCTTCTTATCTCGGCGTCCGTTGCGAAGTATTGTCTCACTCTCGTGTCACATGTCTGAGCGTCTTTTGGTAAACACCCTGTTTCTCTGATATATTGAACCTTTGCTTTATCCACCTCTCTGATTGTGAGCAGCCTGCCTTGTGAACTCTGCCTGTGACCTGACTCTGATACTCGCCGCCAGCCCTGAACTCCAGCCTGTCTCTGACCCGCATGCTTGCTGCCAGCCCCGAACTCACGCCTGGTTTACATCGATTCAGACTGCTGCCTTACTACTGTTTTGAGTTCCTTTAACACTACTTTTACGTTATTAATAAATTGTTGCGCATGGATCTGTCTCCGCCTCCTGAGTCTCAACATATATCATCTGAATTATAAATAACTTATTTCTGTATAAAATAAAAATTCCAGAATAATCCAGACCAACCAGAGCGCACTGTTCCTACAACATCATCAGTGCTGAAGCGGAACTACTAGAGCCGTTCGGCAGATAGCGAGCAGATGCAGCATGTGTGTTGTATCGAGGCAGGGTCAGGCCAGGGGAATCCATTTGCAGCTTTTTATTAAGAATGGTCAAGACAGGCAGGGAGAACAATGGCAAACAGGGCAGAACAGAAAAGGCAGAGACAAACCAGGTTGAGAGGCAAAGGACAAAGACCTCCAGATAAATACTGGGCTTCTGGATTTACACATTTAAGTGCTGCAAAACATATTGACCTAAAAATTATTCTAAATTTAAATGATCTCATATATGTGGCTATTGTGGTTCACGATCATAGGCCCTGTCCCCAAATGGCACACTTCATATGAATTTTCGGTCTTGTGTACTTATTTCATGTGTCTGTTAAATCAATGAGACCATAGGCTGTCTCATTTTTCATTTTAGGTTTCAGAAGGTCGCTCACGCATACTTTGTGGTTGATATGTGCCCTCGATGTGCACTTTTGCAGAGACCACACTGATGCAAGCTCTACAGCACACTTCTTTTCAACAGTCAAAGAGGGGTTAAGTTTTTGCACGTCGTGCACAATAACCCTAAAGGCACCGGGGTGGCGGTGCCACCGGCTTGGGCCCGCAATCGCTGCTTGCAGCTATATTTAGGGCCCAAGCCTTGAAGAGGCGAAGGCCCTATTGTTTTCCTTAGGATTATTTATTATTATTATTATTATTATTAGGGCCCAAGCCTTGAAAAGGCGAAGGCCCTATTGTTTTCCTTAGGATTATTAGGGCCCAAGCCTTGAAAAGGCGAAGGCCCTATTGTTTTCCTTAGGATTATTTATTATTATTATTATTATTATTATTATTATTATTATTATAATTTTACTAACTTTTGGGCACTTTTGGGGCCCTTAACGTGCTCGAAAACTCTTGAAACTTTGCACACGGGTCAGAACCCGCGGCCATCAGGGCCGGGTTGAAGATGGTACCCGGGCGTGGCAGGGGGGCTCGACAGCGCCCCCTGGAACGGGATTCGAAAACATGTCCATATATCAAACACGCTTGCATGAATTAATCTGAAAATCGGTACACATATAGATCTCATCGTTTCATATATCCTTCGTACTCTTGCTTTTTACGCCAGCCCAACAGGAAGTCGGCTATTATGGGTTGTTTGGAAACTCGTGCTCAGGAATTTGATATACTCCTCCTAGGGAATTCACCCGATCGTCACCAAACTCGGTGTGCATGAAGTCAAGACATTGAGGATGAAAAATTGCCAGGGGATTTTTGATATCTCGAACGGTTTGGCCGTGGCGAGGAAACGAATTTATGGCGAATAATGGAAACAGGAAGTGTGTTATAACTTCTGCATACATTGACTGATCTTGATGAAACTTCAGCAGTGTGTTCGCTGTAAGAGCCCGATCACATGGATGTGACTATTGTGAGTCAAAGTTATAGTCCCACCAACTGGCAGCAGGAAGTGTGTCACTTTCAAAATGCTTTGAAATCACCCTCTTATTTTTACCCGATTTGCTTCAAACTTTATGTGTATAATGTAAACACACGGCAGATTTAGACCTGTGAAAGGATTATTGATATCTTAGATACTGTTGCCGTGGTAACGCATCAAACTTTAAGATTCTTTTTTGATGCTTTTGAGACCCTTAGCATACTTGAAATTGCATGAAACTCGACAGACACATCACATTTATTAGCCAGTAGACATGTGCAAAGTTTCAGAAACGGGCGTGGTGCCGGGGCTCAGTAGCGCCACCTTTTGACAAAAGAGGGGGATTTAGGTCTATACTTTTATCTACAATCTTAAAACTCAGTATGTATAATGTTCATATCGAGCTGGACAACTTTCTAATTTACACTTATTAGCTCAGACCAACAGGAAGTCAGATATTTTGGTTTGAATGTGGATGTTTTGGAGAATTTTCTCTTCCTCTCTCTCTGACCCTATGTCTCTCTGTGTGTTTGAGGGGAGGGGGGTTTGTCTGCTGAGTGAGAATGCTTTTATTTTAGTTTTTCAAGGTTTTGGGGCCCTTAACGTGCTCGAAAACTCTTGAAACTTTGCACACTAGTAAGAACCCGCGGCCATCAGGGCCGGGCTGAAGATGGTACCCGGGCGTGGCAGGGGGGCTCGACAGCGCCCCCTGGAACGGGATTCGAACACTTGTCCATATATCAAACATGCTTGCATGTAATAATATGAAACTCGGTACACTTATAGATCTCATCGGGCCGAACAACTTTCGTGCTCTAAGTTTTACGACAGCTCAACAGGAAGTCAGCTATTATGGGTTGTTTGGAAAATGCATGCTTTTATTTTTGATATACTTCTCCTAGAGAATTAATCCAAACACCACAAAACTCGGTTAGCGTGAAGTCAAGACATTGAGGATGCTAAATTGCGAACGGATTTTTGATATCTCGAACGGTTTGGCCGTGGCGAGGAAATGAATTTATGACTCAAAAAGGACACATAAAGTGTGTTATAACTTAGTTAATTTTATCTACAGTTACAAAACTCTGCGTGTATATTGTTCTCGTCAAGCCGAACAACTTTCCAATTTATTGTCATTAACTCAGACAAACAGAAAGTCAGATATTGTAGTTTGAATGTGGATTCTGAGAATTTTCTCTCCCTCTCTCTGACAGAGAGAATGCACCCTGGCATTCTGTATGTGTGTGTGTGTGTGTGTGTCTGTGTGAGGAGGGGGAGGGGGAAGGGGTATCCTCGGGTGATAGTTTAAACACAAAGTCATTCATGGGGCCATACTGCCCTCTTGTGTCCAAAATTGTATTTATACGCACTTTTATTCATTTATTACCTGTATTACACACACACACACAGTTCGATCGCACCCGCGCCTCTCTCTCTCTCTCTCTCTCTCTCTCTCTCACACACACACACAAACACACACACACACACACACACACACACACACACACAGTTCGATCGCTCCCGCGCCTCTCTCTCTGTCTCACGCACACACACAGTTTGATCGCGCCCGCGCCTCTCTCTCTCCCACACACGCACACACACACACAGTTCGATCGCGCCCGCGCCTCTCTCTCACACACACACGCACACACACACACACAGTTCGATCGCGCCCGCGCCTCTCTCTCTCTCTCTCTCTCTCTCTCTCTCTGTCTCTCTCTCTCTCTCTCTAATGTGCTATATTAGATCAATAATGTGCTATATTAGATCAATATGTTTTCCTTAAAAATTTTATTCTCTCTCCCACACACACACACACACACAGTTCAATCGCGCCCGCTCCTCCGTCTCTCTCTCTTTAATGTGCTATATTAGATCAATGTTTTCCTTAATTTTATGCACACTACATTTATTCTCATCACATTTATAAATTATTGTATAAAATAATACTACCATTAAAAAAAACACATTTGATTTTCTATTTTAATCAATGTAGAATGTGTAACTTAAAAATAAACAGATTAGTGCTCTGTTTGAGGACAAGAAATTAAAACCAATGCAATATGATGAATGTCCAAAAGATGGCACTCACAGACTGTTTTTAAACGAGGTTGGATAAATATTTTTTGCTTTTAAACTGTGTGTGTGGGTGTTGGTGTGTGTGGGTGAGATTTTGGTTGGGGGACAGTTGTAGGTTACAGTTTGAGTTTATAGTTTGACAAAAGCACTTTGTGTTTTATTGTGAGTGTACATACATATAAATAAACACTTTGCAGTTTGAATTTACGTCCTCGATGAACAAAATGACGGAGTATGTTTTTATGTGTAACAGTTCAATCGCACCCACACCTCAACCACACACACACACCAAACACACACACACACACACACACACATACACACACACACACTCACACACATATTGGAACGTGAGTGAAGTACAAAGCCTATAATAAAGAAAAAATTAGCATCCAAATACATCACAAATGTTGAAACAGTTTGATTCTAATGAGAGAGTTACGTGAACCCAACACCACTTACTTTGACTTTCGCTTTACATTATTTCGGTTACTTCTTGTTTATAGTTTTTTAAAATTCTTGTTCTGTTCTGAATATCATTACATTTAAACGATTGCTTGTGTAATATTTTGAGTGTATCATCAAATCAGAATAATTATCTCGGTTTCCCTAGTTATTTATTTTTATTTTTTCATTTTACTAAACAGGTAAGGCAAGTAATATTCTCTGTGTCTTTATATATGTATATCTATCTATCTATCTATCTATCTATCTATATATATATATATATATATATATATATATATATATATATATATATATATATATATATGAATTATAAATAACTTATTTCTGTATAAAATAAAAATTCCCGAATAATCCAGACCAATCAGAGCGCACTATTCCTACAACATCATCAGTGCTGAAGCGGAACTACAAGAGCCGTTCGGCAGATAGCGAGCAGATGCAGCATGTGTGTTGTATCGAGGCAGGGTCAGGCCAGGGGAATCCATTTGCAGCTTTTTATTAAGAATGGTCAAGACAGGCAGGGTGAACTATGGCAAACAGGGCAGAACAGAAAAAGCAGAGACAAACTTGGTTGACAGGCAAAGGACAAAGACCTCCAGATAAATACTGGGCTTCTGGATTTACACATTTAAGTGCTGCAAAACATATTGACCTAAAAATTATTCTAATTTTAAATGATCTCATATATGTGGCTATTGTGGTTCACGATCATAGGCCCTGTCCCCAAATGGCACACTTCATATGAATTTTCGGTCTTGTGTACTTATTTCATGTGTCTGTTAAATCCATGAGACCGTAGGCTGTCTCATTTTTCAATTTGGGTTTCAGAAGGTTGCTCACGCATACTTTGTGGTGTGTGCCCTGGATGCGCACTTTTGCAGAGGCCACACTGATGCGAGCTCTACAGCACACTTCTTTTCAACAGTCAAAGCGGGGTTACGTTTTTGCACGTCGTGCACAATAACCCTAAAGGCACTGGGGCGGCGGTGCCACCGGCTTGGGCCCGCAATCGCTGCTCGCAGCTATATTTATTATTATTATTATTATTATTATTTTACTACCTTTTGGGCACTTTTGGGGCCCTTAACGTGCTCGAAAACTCTTGAAACTTTGCACACGGGTCAGAACCCGCGGCCATCAGGGCCGGGTTGAAGATGGTACCCGGGCGTGGCAGGGGGGCTCGACAGCGCCCCCTGGAACGGGATTTGAAAACATGTCCGTATATCAAACACGCTTGCATGAATTAATCTGAAAATCGGTACACATATAGATCTCATCGTTTCATATATCCTTTGCACTCTTACTTTTTACGCCAGCCCAACAGGAAGTCGGCTATTATGGGTTGTTTGGAAACTCGTGTTCAGGAATTCGATATACTCCTCCTAGGGAATTCACCCGATCGTCACCAAACTCGGTGTGCATGAAGTCAAGACATTGAGGATGAAAAATTGCCAGGGGATTTTTGATATCTCGAACGGTTTGGCCGTGGCGAGGAAACGAATTTATGGCGAATAATGGAAACAGGAAGTGTGTTATAACTTCTGCATACATTGACTGATCTTGATGAAACTTCAGCAGTGTGTTCGCTGTAAGAGGCCGATCACATGGATGTGACTATTGTGAGTCAAAGTTATAGCGCCACCAACTGGCAGCAGGAAGTGTGTCACTTTCAAAATGCTTTGAAATCACCCTCTTATTTTTACCCGATTTGCTTCAAACTTTATGTGTATAATGTAAACACACGGCAGATTTAGACCCGTGAAAGGATTATTGAAATCTTAGATACTGTTGCCGTGGTAACGCATCAAACTTTAAGATTCTTTTTTTATGCTTTTGAGACCCTTAGCATACTTGAAATTGCATGAAACTCGACAGACACATCACACTTATTAGCCAGTAGACATGTGCAAAGTTTCAGAAACGGGCGTGGTGCCGGGGCTCAGTAGCGCCACCTTTTGACAAAAGAGGGGGATTTAGGTCTATACTTTTATGTACAATCTTAAAACTCAGTATGTATAATGTTCATATCAAGCTGGACAACTTTCTAATTTACACTTATTAGCTCAGACCAACAGGAAGTCAGATATTTTGGTTTGAATGTGGATGTTTTGGAGAATTTTCTCTTCCTCTCTCTCTGACCCTACGTCTCTCCGTGTGTTTGAGGGGAGGGGGGTTTGTCTGCTGAGTGAGAATGCTTTTATTTGAGTTTTTCAAGGTTTTGGGGCCCTTAACGTGCTCGAAAACTCTTGAAACTTTGCACACGGGTCAGAACCCGCGGCCATCAGGGCCGGGCTGAAGATGGTACCCGGGCGTGGCAGGGGGGCTCGACAGCGCCCCCTGGAACGGGATTCGAACACTTGTCCATATATCAAACATGCTTGCATGTAATAATATGAAACTCGGTACACTTATAGATCTTATCGGGCCGAACAACTTTCGTGCCCTAAGTTTTACGACAGCTCAACAGGAAGTCAGCTATTATGGGCTGTTTGGAAAATGCATGCTTTTATTTTTGATATACTTCTCCTAGAGAATTAATCCAAACACCACAAAACTCGGTCAGCGTGAAGTCAAGACATTGAGGATGCTAAATTGCGAACGGATTTTTGATATCTCGAACGGTTTGGCCGTGGCGAGGAAATGAATTTATGGTTTATCTATGCATATTGTGATCTCTGATGCCTGTGTGAACATTATATAATTACATATATATGTAAGTTTGGGCATGTTTGAAAATACTTGAAAGTTCGGTAACACTTTATAATAACTGCACACTATTAATAATTAGTTAAGCATTAGTAAAGAGTTACTTCATAATTTGTAAAGCATTAATATGCATTAATGAGCAGTTTATAAATACAGCTATACATGCTTTGTTCTTGTATAAATGCTTTATTCTTTATTTAGAAGCATATCTATATTTTGTTTAATAATTGTATTTTCATACTTTATTAATGATCAATTCATAATTATTAAATGAAGTATAGCATTATTTACAAACAAGTTATTTGGGATTTGTCAGTGATTCATAAGATCACTTAAGTGTAAGTAAATGCAGTAAATTCAGGTAGTTATAAAGCATTTAGTAGTGGTCAGTTAACTATTTTTGTGAGCTCATCACAAAATATAAAGGATTTATAAAGGAGATTTAAAGACTCAGTTATCTTCTTAACAGAAAAATGAAACAAACACAACACTGTGATACAGAACAGAAATATATAACTGAACCTTTAAATCTCCTTTATAAAAGCTTTACAAGGCAGAACTAGTCCTCACTTTACAAAATACTTATACTCACCACTACCAAATGCTTTATAACTACCTGAATTACAGTAGAAATACATGTTAATAAAGCATTTATTAACACACTAAGTACCTATTACAAAATGTCGGTATAATGTATGAATGTACATTTGAAATAGTTTATTAATCATTTTACTCACACTTTCTAAGTGATCTTATCAACCACTGACAACTCCTAAATAACTGGTTTGTATATAATGTTATACTTCATTTAAAAATTATAAATTGATCATTAATAAAGTATGAAAATACAACAATTAAACACATTATAGATATGCTTTTAAAGCAAGAATAAAGCTTTTATAGCTGTATTTATATACTGCTTATTAATGTCTATTAAGGCTTTATAAATTATGAATTAACTGTTTACTAATGCTTAACTAATGATACATAGCGTGGGGTTATTATAAAGTTACCCTAAGTTCTTTAACTAAGCAGCAGTTAAACAGCAGCTCTACAGTTTCAGAGCCTCTCTGGGACAGCAAGCCATTCAAACAATACATTATTTCGGTTTCTTCTTGTTTATAGTTTTTTAAAATTCTTGTTCTGTTCTGAATATCATTAAATTTAAACAATTGCTTGTGTAATATTTTGAGTGTATCATCAAATCAGAATAATTATCTCGGTTTCCCTAGTTATTTATTTTTATTTTTTCATTTTACTAAAAAGGTGAGGCAAGTAATATTCTCTGTGTCTTTATATATGTATATCTATCTATCTATCTATCTATCTATCTATCTATCTATCTATCTATCTATCTATATATATATATGAATTATAAATAACTTATTTCTGTATAAAATAAAAATTTCCAAATAATCCAGACCAACCAGAGCGCACTATTCCTACAACATCATCAGTGCTGAAGCGGAACTACCAGAGCCGTTCGGCAGATAGCGAGCAGATGCAGCATATGTGTTGTATCGAGGCAGGGTCAGGCCAGGGGAATCCATTTGCAGCTTTTTATTAAGAATGGTCAAGACAGGCAGGGTGAACAATGGCAAACAGGGCAGAACAGAAAAGGCAGAGACAAACCAGATTGACAGGCAAAGGACAAAGACCTCCAGATAAATACTGGGCTTCTGGATTTACACATTTAAGTGCTGCAAAACATATTGACCTAAAAATTATTCTAAATTTAAATGATCTCATATATGTGGCTATCGTGGTTCACGATCATAGGCCCTGTCCCCAAATGGCACACTTCATATGAATTTTCGGTCTTGTGTACTTATTTCATGTGTCTGTTAAATCCATGAAACCATAGGCTGTCTCATTTTTCAATTTAGGTTTCAGAAGGTTGCTCACGCATACTTTGTGGTTGATATGTGCCCTTGATGTGCACTTTTGCAGAGGCCACACTGATGCAAGCTCTACAGCACACTTCTTTTCAACAGTCAAAGCGGGGTTACGTTTTTGCACGTTGTGCACAATAACCCTAAAGGCACCGGGGCGGCGGTGCCACGGGCTTGGGCCCGCAATCGCTGCTCGCAGCTATATTTATTATTATTATTCTCCGCAATGAATCGCATTTTTGAGGGCCTAAACATGCATGAAAACTCACGAAAATTTGCACACGCGTCAGAACTGGCGGAAATTTACATCTGATATTCATTTCAGAATTGGGCGGGGCAAAATGGCTCGATAGCGCCACCTATAAAGGTTCAACGGAGTGTGCCTCCCGCTACGTTTCACGTACGTGTACGAAATTCGGTACATACATGTAATGGCCCAATACCTACAAAAAAGTCTCTTGGAGCATAGCCCTAAACACAACAGGAAGTCAGCCATTTTGAACTTCCTCTCAGATTTTTGTGCAGTTTTTGCCATTTTCAGGCCTCGTACTTTAATGAACTCCTCCTACATTTTTAATCTGATCATCTTCAAATTTGGTGAGTGTAATCTTAAGGCCTTTGCGACGTTAAATTGCTAAGATCTTGAGTTTTCGTCGAAGGGCGTGTCCTCAGCGGCCTGACAAATTTCAATGTTTCGCCATGAAACAGGAAGTTGCTGTAACTCAGGCAAACAATGTCTAATCTGCCCCAAACTTCACACGTTTGATAAGAGATCTGTCCTGAACACATGTCCATTCTCAAATTCAGCTACAGTCATAGCGCCACCTGCTGGTAACAGGAAGTGGCATGTTTAACACTGTTGTGGACTCCTAATAATATATAAAAAAGTGCCAGCAAGTGCTAAACATGCTAGCAACATACTAGAAACATGTTAAAACATGCTAGCAGACACTTAGCTAAGTGCTAAAGCATGTTATTACTGCAATTAAATATGAATTTGCTGTAACTCAAGCATGGAATATCAAATCTGCCCCAAACTTCACACGTTTGATAAGAGTCCTGCCCTGAAAAAATCTACATGAGCATTTTCAGTTAAAATAATAGCGCCACCTACTGGCAACAGGAAGTGACATGTTTAACAGTGTGATGCAGTACTAGCAACATAGTAAATATGCCATTGAGTTATTCACATGTTAGAAACATGTTAAAACATGCTAGCAATTCTTAGCTAAGTGCTAAAGCATGCTAATGCAATGAAACAGGAAGTTGTTGTTACTGAAGAAGGCAATATCCAATCTGCCCCAAACTTCACATGTTTGATAAGAGTCATGGCCTGAACACATCTACATGACAATTTTCTGTTATAGTAATAGCGCCACCTACTGTCAACAGGAAGTGACATGTTTTACACTGTGATGCATTACTAGCAACATAGTAAAATATGCCATTGAGTGTTAAACATGTTAGAAACATGTTAAAACATACTAACAATTCTTAGCTAAGTGCTAAAGCATGCTAATGCAATGAAAGAGGAAGTTGCTGTTACTCAAGAAGGCAATGTCCAATCTGCCCCAAACTTCACACGTTTGATAAGAGTCAAGGTCCTGAACACATCTACATGAGAATTTTCTGTTATAGTAATAGCGCCATCTACTGTCAACAGAAAGTGACATGTTTTACACTGTGATGCAGTACTAGCAACATAGTAAAATATGCCATTGAGTGTTAAACATGTTAAAAACATGCTAAAGCATGCTAGCAATACTTAGTTAAGTGTTAAATCATGCTATTAATGCCATGAAACAGGAAGTTGTTTTAACTCAGGCAAGGAATGTCCAATCTGCCCCAAACGTCAAATTTTTGATAAAAGTCCTGCCCTGAACACATCTACATGACAATTTTCAGTTATAGTAATAGCGCCACCTACTGTCAACAGGAAGTGACATGTTTTACACTGTGATGCAGTAACCCTAAGCCTAGCCCTAACCTGCCCCAAACTTCACACGTTTGATAAGAGTCCTGTCCTGAGCGCATCTACATGACAATTTTAAGTTAAAGTAATAGCGCCATCTGCTGTCGACAGGAAGTGACATGTTTTACACTGTGATGCAGTACTAGCAACATAGTAAATATGCCATTGAGTTCGAAACATGCTAGAAACATGCTAAAACATGCTAGCAACACTTATCTGAGTGATAATGCATGCTATTATCATAATAAAGGACATTTTTGAAACTGACTTTTACATACTCCTCCTATGTTTACCTACTTAAATGCACATTGCCCACCGTGCTCTGTCTTCCTAAAGCCACCGGGTGGCGGTGGCACGGGTGCGAGGGCCCTTTCAATGCTGCTTGCAGCTTTAATTATTATAATTCTTGCCCGCAATGAATCGCATTTTTGAGGGCCTAAACATGCACGAAAACTCACGAAAATTTGCACACGCGTCAGAACCGCTAAAAATTTACATCTGATATGTGTTTCAGAATTGGGCGAGGCAAAATGGCTCGATAGCGCCACCTATAAAAGTTTAACAGAGTGCGCCTCCCGCTACGTTTCACGTACATGTATGAAATTCGGTACATACATGTAATGGCCCAATACCTACAAAAAAGTCTCTTGGAGCATAGCCATAAATACAACAGGAAGTCAGCCATTTTTAACTTCTTCTCTGATTTTTGTGCAGTTTTGACCATTTTCAGGCCTAACAAACTCCTCCTACAGTTTTAATCTGATCATCTTCAAATTTGGTGAGTGTGAATTTAAGGCCTTTGTGACGTTAAATAGCGAAGATCTTGAGTTTTCATCAAAGGGCGTGTCCTCGGCGGCCTGACAAATTTCGATGTTTCGCCATGAAACAGGATGTCCAATTTGCCCCAAACTTCACACGTTTGATAAGAGTTCGGTCCTGAACACATGTCCATGCTCATATTCAGTTACAGTCATAGCGCCACCTACTGGCAACAGGAAGTGACTTGTTTAACACTGTTGTGGACTCCTAAGAACATGTAAAAAAGTGCCAGCAAGTGCTAAACATGCTAGCAACATACTAGAAACATGCTAAAACATGCTAGCAAACACTTAGCTAAGTGCTAAAGCATGCTATTACTGCAATTAAATAGGAATTTGCTGTAACTCAGGCATGGAATGTCAAATATTCCCAAACTTAACACGTTTGATAAGAGTCACGGCCTGAATACATCTACATGAGAATATTCAGTTATAGTAATAACGCCACCTACTGACAACAGGAAGTGACATGTTTAACACTGTGATGCAGTACTAGCAACATATTAAATATGCCATTGAATTATAAACATGTCATAAACGTTGTTCGACCCGATGAGATCTACAAGTGTACCGAGTTTCATATTATTACATGCAAGCATGTTTGATATATGGACAAGTGTTCGAATTCAAGTCCGCTGTCGAGCCCCCCTGCCACGCTCGGGTACCAGCTTCAGCCCGGCCCTGATGGCCGCGGGTTCTGACCTATGTGCAAAGTTTCAAGAGTTTTCG
Organism: Meda fulgida; assembly: GCA_030578275.1. Taxonomy (NCBI): domain Eukaryota; kingdom Metazoa; phylum Chordata; class Actinopteri; order Cypriniformes; family Leuciscidae; genus Meda; species Meda fulgida. Next base: position 13,628,998 of record CM060620.1, read on the forward strand.
AGCACGTTAAGGGCCCCAAAACCTTGAAAAACTAAAATAAAAGCATTCTCACTCAGCAGACAAATCCCCCTCCCCTCAAACACACGGAGAGACGTAGGGTCAGAGAGAGAGGAAGAGAAAATTCTCCAAAACATCCACATTCAAACCAAAATATCTGACTTCCTGTTGGTCTGAGCTAATAAGTGTAAATTAGAAAGTTGTCCAGCTCGATATGAACAATATACATACTGAGTTTTAAGATTGTAGATAAAAGTATAGACCTAACTCCCCCTCTTTTGTCAAAAGGTGGCGCTACTGAGCCCCGGCACCACACCCGTTTTTTTGAAACTTTGCACATGTCTACTGGCTAATAAATGTGATGTGTCTGTCGAGTTTCATGCAATTTCAAGCGTGCTAAGAGTCTCAAAAGCATCAAAAAAGAATCTTAAAGTTGGATGCGTTACCACGGCAACAGTATCTAAGATATCAATAATCCTTTCACAGGTCTAAATCTGCCGTGTGTTTACATTATACACATAAAGTTTGAAGCAAATCGGGTAAAAATAAGAGGGTGATTTCAAAGCATTTTGAAAGTGACACACTTCCTGCTGCCAGTTGGTGGCGCTATAACTTTGACTCATAATAGTCACATCCATGTGATCGGCCTCTTACAGCGAACACACTGCTGAAGTTTCATCAAAATCAGTCAATGTATGCAGAAGTTATAACACACTTCCTGTTTCCATTATTCGCCATAAATTCGTTTCCTCGCCACAGCCAAACCGTTCGAGATATCAAAAATCCCCTGGCAATTTTTCGTCCTCAATGTCTTGACTTCATGCATACTGAGTTTGGTGACGATCGGGTGAATTCCCTAGGAGAAGTGTTTCAAATTCCTGAGCACGAGTTTCCAAACAACCCATAATAGCCGACTTCCTGTTGGGCTGGCGTAAAAAGTAAAAGTACAAAGGATATATGAAACGATGAGATCTATATGTGTACCAAGTTTCATATTATTACATGCAAGCGTGTTTGATTTATGGACCAAGATTTTTTACCACTTCCAGGGGGCGCTGTCGCGCGATAGCTGATTCGAACTTGTGATGTTCGATGGCGTCATCCATCTTTGTAATGTAGGCTACAAAATAATCTGCTTCAAAATCCCAGCGCTGTCGTCATCGTGTAAAGCACACCCCAACGTTTCTGATTGGTGCCTCGATTTCGACGGATTGGAAATGGGCTTGAATGAGCTCTTTGCCAGACTAACTTTCACAGCAAATCTAAATTTGCCGGAACTTGTCTGGGTTTTCCCAGGCTAGATTTGTCCACTAATGGCTTAAATGAACAGCTACTAGTCGACTAGAAAAAAACTTTAGTCGGAGACAGCCCTTATTCCTCATATTTTCGAGCCAGCAGGACATTCTGGGTTGAGCGAGCCTTAGTGGAATGATCGTGGAGGAATATTCAGAAATGCACTCTCTCTCCGCTCACATGCCTTGATCTACGGAAGCCCTGAACCGCAATTTAAAAAAAAAAAAAAATCTGTAAAAAAAAAAAATCCGTACAAAAAAAATCCATAAAAATAAAATCCGTAAAAAAAAAAAATCTAGCATTTCGAGATTAAAGTCGAAAGATTTCAAGATTAAAGTCGAAAGATTTCGAGATTAAAGTCGAAACATTAGGCTACGAGAATACAGTCTTCGTTGAATTTACGAGTGTGCTTCGTTGTTTCACATTGCCACACAGGCATAACGGTGCGCGTCCACTGGTGCAGAGCGAGTGTTTCCAATTCATTACTCAAACATTAGGCGTATACAGACGAGCACGAACACACGCTTCGAGTCAAAGCGCCACATAAAGTTTGGACCGGGATCGCGGCCTCATCCGGCGGAGTCTTCGAGCTCGTCTAAAGGCAGCGCCATCTGGGCTGAGAACACTAACAGTAACCGTACTGTGTCCCTCGTCACCGTAAACCCTTGCTGGAGACATGTTCAGTGCATCATTCTGTATCCAATCATTTGGCCAGATCCCGCGATTTCCTCAGATATAAAGCTGGATAACGCCATCTAGTCTGAAAACTGTTTTCGCCTGTAAAGTCTGTTCCGGCGCAGTATATTTTGTAAAGTCCTAAAACAAATGGTAATGCCATGTTGGTAGATTAGCACCTGTAGAATTTCCTTTTGCTGAAATCCCAGATAAAAGTAAAAAAAAAGCTACTATAATGTTTAGATCCATGTCAGAAGCAGTTCGACTTCACGAGCGCAGTGTGTGTGAGAGCATTTCAGTTTTTCAGTTGTGTGTGTGAGCATTTCAGTTGTGTGAGCGTAATATTTTCAGTTGTATGTATGAGAGCGTTTCAGTTGTGTTTGTAAAAGCATTTCACTTGTATGTGTGTGAGCATTTCACTATAGTATGTGAATGAATTGGGTTTCATATGTGTATGTAAGAGGAAAAGAACATGTATGTGCATGGTAATTCTGAATAAGTCCATAGGGGCACCTCATATTAGACCCTATACCGACTAAGCAACTGAAAGAGATGCTTCTAGATGTCACAGATCCTCTTCTAAATATCATTAATTCGTCTTTGTCTCTAGGATACGTACCAAAAACCTTTAAGCTGGCTGTGATTAAACCGCTTGTTAAAAAAACGCAACTTGATCCTAAAGAATTAGTCAATTACAGGCCCATCTCAAATCTGCCTTTTCTGTCAAAGATATTGGAAAAAGCAATATCCTCACAACTGTGTTCCTTTCTTGAAAGAAATGATATCTGCAAGGATTTTCAGTCAGGATTTAGACCGTACCATATTACTGAGACAGCTCTCATTAGAGTTACAAATGATTTGCTCCTATCATCCGATCGTGGTTGTATCTCTCTATTAGTGTTACTCGATCTTAGTGCTGCATTTGACACCATCGACCACAACATTCTTTTAAATAGACTAGAAAACTATGTTGGCATTAGTGGAATTGCACTAGCATGGTTTAAATCATACTTATCAGACCGTTATCAGGTTGTAGCAGTAAATGAAGAGATGTCTTATCGATCACAAGTTCAGTATGGCGTACCACAAGGCTCAGTACTAGGACCGCTGCTGTTCACTCTGTACATGCTACCATTAGGAGATATCATTAGGAAGCATGTCATTAGTTTTCACTGTTATGCCGATGATATTCAGCTGTATATTTCTTCACGCCCTGACGAAACTTACCAATTCACAAAATTAACGGAATGCATAGCTGATATAAAAAATTGGATGACTAATAATTTCCAACTACTAAATTCTGAAAAAAACAGAGATTCTAATTATTGGACAAAAAACTTCCACACGTAATAACTGTCTAACACTTGATGGCTGCTCTATTAAGTCTTCGTCGTCGATTAGGAACCTGGGTGTGCTCTTTGATACCAATCTTTCATTTGAAAGTCACATGTCTAGTATCTGTAAAACCGCATTTTTCCATCTTAAAAAAATATATCTAAATTACGCCATATGCTCTCATTGACAAATGCGGAACAGTTAGTTCATGCGTTCATGACATCAACGCTAGATTATTGTAATGCTCTACTGGGTGGTTGCCCTGCACGCTTAATAAACAAATTACAGCCAGTTCAAAACGCAGCAGCTCGAGTTCTTACCAGAACTAGGAAGTATGACCATTTTAGCCCGGTTCTGTCAAAACTGCATTGGCTCCCTATTTTAAACATTGTATAAATTTTAAAATATTGCTGATTACTTAATGGTTACTAAACACTAGAATATCAAAATCGACTGCTGGCGGTAGATCCTTTTCCTATTTAGCACCAAAACTTTGAAACAATCTTCCTAACATTGTCCGGGAAGCAGACACACTCTGTCAGTTCAAAGCTAGATTAAAAACACATTTCTTTGACCTAGCATCCACATAATACATTATCGACTTCTATAATTCAATGTTAGGCTGCATAGATTAGGTCAGTCGGAACTGGGAACACTTACCTTAAATCCTGATGTACTCGTTACATCAAAGAAGAATGGCATCTACGCTAATTTTAGTGTCTTTGTTTATTCCATAATTTTCCCCCAGCCTGCCGGATCCAGGCCATATCCAGATCTCACGAAGGACCTTCGCCTGGACCTGATGACAATGCAGTGCTGAAGTGCCAACTAGCCTCTCCCTATGGAGGATCCCTTTACCACTCTACAGATCAAGCGCTGTCGGGAATTCGGTTCGCGTACCTACCCCGAAGTGATAAAATAAAATTCTGTATCGAATTTATATACAAGACAAGTAGTTTAAGCATGATTTGTAGGGAATCATAAACCTGCGCACATATATTCAAACGCACATAACTATAGAATCAATTCTTAATGCGCATGTAAGCGCCATCAGCGTAACTTTAGCTGGAAAATAACATTATTCAAGAACAGCTATAAAGCCAAAACAATCTCTGTTACCTTAAATTATATGTTTACCTCTGTAAAGCTGCTTTGAAACAATCTACATTGTTAAAAGCGCTATATAAATGAAGATGACTTGACTTGACTTGACTTAACGCAATCTCATAGCAATTCGTCCCTATTTTACGAAGTGGCTAATTCATACGATTTGTCTAGACTCCAGTGGACAAGTGGTGGGTAGGTTTAGGGGCGGGGTTACGGTGAACCTTCCTGACGACGCTCTTTGAAAAATCTTACGAGTTGAGGCTTATTCGTTAACTAGGCCTAATTGCCGTGTGATCGGGTTGTGAAAATATAACAAAAACTCAGGCCAAACATGCATAAAAACACCTTTTACAAACACATTGCAAATGTTTTAGTGACAATAAAATCTATGCAATTAACTAATCATCTAAAAAGAATGTCATGTGTAATATGTGTTCTTTTATCAATTTGGAGGGCTTGTTTTGTTTGTTCCATGGATTGCTCAGCTAAACAGGCCTTATAGCCTACTAATGTCTAATTAAAACGTGTACAAATTGATAAAACTGATCAGGGATCAGGTAAATCCCATAGACACTTGTTCAATGGTTTGCCACAATCTGCATGATTAATGGACTCACAAATATCGCCCCCCAGCGGTGAACCATTTAAAAAACATGTTTTTTAATGCTCAATAACATAAGAACATTGTCAAGGAATTACACACAAATACATATACAAATAAGAAAAATAAAAAACAATAATTATTTTTATACAAAAACAATAAAAAACAAAAGATGACATGACAGACAAGAAGGCATACACTACAACTGTATTGATACAATAACATTAAGCTTTTAAGTGCATGTATTTTCTTTAAATATTTCTTCATAATATTTAATAAATCTTAGGGACTTTTATTATTATTTATATAAAGAAGAGATTTAAGAAGTGAGATTAATTCAGTGTCAAAATAAGGACAGGACTCACGTTTTGGTTTTGTTTCATATTCTTGTTTCATGCCTGTCATGTGATCCCCTGTTCTAGTCATGTGATCCTGCCATGTGTACTGTGTTATCATGGTGTCATTGGTTCATTGTTTCATTGTTCACAGGTGTCCCTTGTTTAGTCATTAGTCTTGTGTATTTAAGCCCTCATGTTTGCCATGTGTCTTTGTCAAGTGTTGTTTGTGTCACCACTGTTTGGTAAGTGTTGCAGTCATGTTCAAGGTTCATTTCGTGCCTTTATTTTATGATTGATCAAGTTTTGTAAATAAGCTGCACTTGGGTTCTCCTCAACCTTGCCTTCAGTGGAGTATCATTACAAGGACAGAATTCCATTTGCAAACTTTTTTTTTATGAATGAATAATTTGCCATATAAAATAAATTAACTATTATAATAAATAAATCTACTCTAGGGGTTTATTTTTATCGTCATTATAATAAAAATAGAAACTTTTAAACTGATGTCCCACTTAATATGTTAGAACCAAAATTGTTTTGATATCGGGCAATCATAAAACAAATGTTCAAATGTCTCCTCTGCTAGTTTACAAAAAGCACATGAACGGTCAATATCCAGATATTTAGAAACATTGGTTGACAGGATATATTTTATATAAAATTTTGAAATGTATTTCCTTAGCTTTACTTTATACAGTATTTCAGGGTAATAGCCAGGCCCTTTTCCAATCTAGGCTATATCATCTATCAAAGATCTCCAATAGAATTTTCCTTTTGGAGAAACTCTTTTCTTAAATTGATTGGCGTATTAGTACATTTCTTGTCCAAAAGATCAATTCCATCTAAGAGCAAAGTAGATTGTATTGTGACTGTTGTTCTTTGATTATTTATGGAGTGGCTTTTAACCAGATGAATTGACCCAGGTGAGATTGCTTTAACAATTGTATTAAACTCTTTTGGATGAATCGGGAAATTGTCGTAAATCATAAATTGCTCATAAGTAAAGAGGTCACAGTTAATATGGATACAGTTAATATAATTTGGGAATCACCTGGGGAAAAAAAGATTATTTCTGACAGTGATATCACTGTTATTCCATAACAGTCTTTTATGAGGTGAAAACTATGAACGTAACACAGCTTCCAAGCAAGAAGACACTGTTGGTGAAATTTGGACAAGGCAATAGGTAGCTTAGATTGTAAATTAGTTACATTTTAGAATAAAGGAAAGACTGCCGATTTGATATTTGGTTGGGGATAAAGTTCCTTTCAATTCTTAATTTTGAACAATGCTCACAGAGAGTAACTAATAAAAAAGGAGAAATAGGGCAGCCCTGCCTAACACCACACCGCTCATCAAATCTATGAGAAGTGTCAAAATGAATAAGAGATCTGTTAACACCTTTCTAAAACATTGAAATGGTGTAAATAAAATAATCCCCAAATCCAAACAACTGTGCTTTTAAAAGAAAATGCTGTTCAATTGTGTCAAAGGCTTTGTAAAAATCAAGAAAAAATAAAAGATTGCATGGAATCTGCATAATCCAACAAATCCAGGACCAATCTTATATTGTTGGAAAAATGATGGCCTTTTAAAAAACGGATTGTGTTTCTAAAATAATGTTTTAATCTATTGGCATAAACCAAAGCCAGAATTTTATAATCTACAGTAAGAAGCGTAATAGGGTGCCAATAGTCAATATAAAGAGTAGCTTTGTTGGATTTAGGGATTAAGGGAAACAATCACTTGTTTCATGGTTACTGTCATCTCTTTCTGAAGTGATGCATTCTTTGTACATATTGAGTAAAGGGCTTTAATAATATCACAAAAATTAGTGTAAAATTCTATGGTAAGGCCATCAATGCCCGGAGATTTTCCTTTTTTCATTGAATGAAGTACTTTCCACACTTCATCACAATTTATATCCAATTCTTAAGATTTATAATATTAATGGCAGGGATAAATAGCTGTATTTCTATTTTATCAATAAATTTATCACAACTAATCGAAATTTGAAAAATAAAGGTCACTATATAATGTTGTTTCAAATTTAGAAATTTGAATAGGATCTTTACAAATTATTCCATCAATATTAAGGGCAGTAAGAGCTTTTTTCTTTCCATTTCTGTTTTCAAGCGCAAAGAAATAGCTAGAATTTCTTCTACCCACTTTGCTTTAGATCTTATAAACCCCTTGGCTAATTCTATATAAAGTTTATTAATTTGCAAATTGATACTAGGCCTATTCAGCTCCAGTTTTTCTTTCTTCTGATATGTTCCTTTTCAACCCGATCTCACGGGAATTCGTACGAATTTTACGAGGTGGCTAATTCGTACGAATTCATACGACCTCACTCGTACGAATTAGTACGATTTGGGCTAAAACGTACATTTTTGACGTTTTGGCCAATTCGTACGAATGACCTATCCCTGGCCCCGCCCCTAAACCTACCCATCACGTGGGTTTAGACAAATCGTGCGAATTCGTACGAGTGAGGTCGTACGAATTAGCCACTTTTTAATCACTCGTACGAATTGGTCGTGAGATAGCGTTGTCCTTTTCAATAATAGCCTAACTAATTTTACCGACAAATCAGATTAGATTCTGATGTCTATTAGCTTTCAATGCTTTACTTCTTGTAATAGCAATAGTCTAATCTAGTATTTGCAATATTCCCATTTTTCTTTGTAACCATTGTGTACATAAGTAAATAATTATTTTTGCAAGGTTACAATAGGCCTACTCTCATTAAATTTCCGTTTATAGCCTACCTATTATTACATTTCCAGTTGCCCCGCAATTTAGAATTAGGCTGCAGACCGCAAAGCTTTAAAAAAAATGTTGCTGATGCTTATGGTCTGATAGGGGAGCAAAGACATGATAAATATCTTTAACAAGATGGATAATTTAAGAAGAGGAACCATTTACATTTCGAAACGTTTCGAAATAGTTATGACGTAACGAAGTCTCGTTTACTGAAATCACGTGACTACATGCACGCTCCGAGTCCGAACCACTGATTCGAAACAAAAGATTCATAAAGATTTCGAAGCTGAGTGTGTGTGTTCGTTCGATGCTTGTCAAATGAGCGCAAACTGAACGGTCCCTCTATGGCAAGCCGTTTAACTTTTAATCATTTCCAGGATATGAATTGTTCATATCAACAAATAAATTGCTGATATCTGTAATTGTATCTTCACTGGTGAAATGTCACCATAGGCTGCCCATTCAATATCAATTGTTGATATCAAGAATTGATTTCTAACTAGTAGGCCTAGACATATCATTTTTGAAATATCAATATCAATTTTAATTTTTGATATCTGAAAATGTATTTCTGATATAAATATTATTTCAGATATCTAAAATGGCTTTCTTACTAGTAACAGTCACATGATATCAGAAATTAACAGTCACTACTAGTGAAAAATGAATTATTGATATAAAAAATGAACATTGTTACTAGTAGCAATTCAATTGTTGATATCAAGAATAGACATTTCAACTAGTAACAATTGAATTCTTGATATCAAAAATAAAGGTTTTTACTAGTAAGAATTTTGTTTCTGATATGTGAAATTGGAATTTCAACTAGTAAGAAATCTATTCTTGCTATCAACAATTGATTTTGAATGGTAGCCTATGGTGACATTTCACTAGTGAAAATACAATTACAGATATCAAGAATTATAGTTTTTACTAGTTGAAATTAAATTGTTGATATCAAGAATTAGCATTGTTACTAGTGGAAATGTAATTCCTGATATAAAAAATGTCCATTCTTACTAGAAGAAATCTAATTATTGATATCAATAACTATTATTTTAACTAGTGAAAACTGAATTGTTGATATCAAGAATTCATATTCTGGAAATGAATATAAGTTAAACCAGCTTGCCATAGTCCCTCCTCCGATGAGGGCTGCTAATAGATAGTAAGGCCAGTTTCTGCTTTCACTTTCTCTGAATTATAATAACAACCACTGATTCCGGAGTTTTTCTAGCTTTGTAAGTTGCTGAAGTATTTCTCTTAACTTTGCTGAAGGTTGTCCCGGATAGGCCTAATACATGACCCGTCAATTGTTTTTCAGCCACAAAAAGTTTTCGAACAGTGTTTTGGGACAAGAGAAAGTAAGGAAGCTGGTTATTTGAACCCACTACAGTGTTATAAAACACATACAATTTTGATTCGGGCGCAAGATTAAGGTCACGCAAGATGCCTTCAAATTTATTAGAACAGAAAGACTCGCTGTTTAAAGAGTTCACTCGCGAAAAGACTCGCGATGTTGGCTACCACCACCAAATTATCATTCCGTACACACTGCTGAGGGAGTTGCATGAACATAGCCATTATGTTAAGACTGTGTATTAAGAACTAGTATAAAAAACTAGCAGTTAGTTTGGGGTAATCAGTCTGTCTTTTTGGTATCAAATTAGACCAATCTTATCTTAAAGAAAAAAATTGATGACTAAATTTTAAGACTAGTCTTATAGTTTATGCAACTGGCCCCAGCTGGTTCTGTTGCATTCTTTCGTTTGTTTGTTTGTAGTTTACTTAACTAGCTATGTTAATATTTCTTCAATATTCAGCCTTTGTTTTAGGCTACAGTCCTGAATACCTTATTGCGTTATTTTGACCGGTGATTGTGTCTGTTTGTTAGATCAATTGTAAAACCTTTTAATCTTTTTTTTTAGAGGCATGTCACTGTTATAGGCCTACTTTGTGCACAAGTTTTTTTCAAGTGCTTTGTTTTGTTTTACAAACAGCGTGTAAAACCTTTCGAGAGGTCTCTCCTATCGCATAAGTAGCTTACGCTATGGGAAAACTCTCTTTTCTCGAGAATATTGAAGCCATTTGTGTAAAACACAGTGTGGCTGCACAGGATACACCAGTGAACGGTGAGCTCGGTCATTGTCTGTGCTGTGGCAACTGCAGGAACCTATGACGGGGCGACTCAGACGCACGCGCAGTCCAATCAGCGCAATTCACGCCCTGAAGTGTCAGAGCCCGCCAAGATGGCTGCGGCCAAGTGCTATATATTGCGCCCATCAGCCGTCAGAGTCGCTCACAAAGGCTGCCTGAGTGAACAGAGACCAGCGATGTCGCGCCGGGCCAGTCCCCGTGTGCCTCGCTCTCTCTTGGACTCCCCGTCACCTGTCCAGTTCACACAGGCGGACCAACGCCCCTCTAATAGAGCGGCAGGCCTTGTCTCATTCGAAGCTTTGGACGAGGAAGAGGATGAAGATGACAGCCTTTCTCTGAACCCTGCATCTGATGACTGGCCGGGCTCAATACGACTCAAGCCACCACGAGGGCGAACTTGGACTCGAAAAAGGATGCGGATAATCTCAAAGGCCGTCGAAGACCTCGGGCTCCATTGGTCTTCACCGGAGGAGCCCACACGCAGCCGGCGCAAACATTCCCCAGTCCCCTTGCTGCAGGCGGCTGGAAATGTATGTACTGCAGTCAATGGGCCAGTTATAAAACTCGCTCACCTGCAAACAAACGCCATTTAAACGGCGACACATAAAATACAAAAAAAGTTGTTTTCTGCCTGTGTCACTCATAGGTCACATGCCCACTTCAATGTACGCACCCCTACACATGAATACTGTCCAAACAGTTTCAAATATTTCCCCAGCTCAGGCTGGAAGTTCTATAAAGGTAGTGCGCGTGCCTACTGCCATGTATGCACCCCTACACAAAAACACTGTTCCCACAGTCCAAAATATTCTCCCAGCTCATGCTGGAAGTCTAATAAAGGTAGCGCGCGTGCCTACTGTCATGTATGCACCCCTACACAAAAACACTGTTCACACAGTCCTCAATATTTCCCCAGCTCATGCTGGAGGCTCCATAAAAGCAGCGCGTGTGCCTAATGTCATGAACGCACCCCTGCACACAAGCACTGTCCATTCAGTCATAAACACCCCCCCAGTTCCTTAAAGGTAGCGCGCGTGCCTGTTTTACCACACGCACCCCTACACTCAGAGGTTATCAACTCAACGCTTTCTCTCTCCACGACTGCTGTGAGAGAGACAATAAAGATAGATTGTGTGCCCAAGCTACAGCGCGCACATCTGTATGCAAAAACTATTCCCGCGCACGCCCGCGCCTCTGAGAGCTGTACGCTCAGCGTCATTGATACAAGGGACTTTGACAGCCGCCCCCAGCCTCTATTTAACCCATAACAGTACGGGCAGAAGCCTAGGATGCTATCCCTGACATACCAAAATGGGTATTGAACACAATGAAACACGGTTACTCGCTACAGTTCGCTCACCGACCACCACACTTTTCAGCCGTGGTCGAGACGAAAGTGAGAAGACGTTTCACATGTTCTATGTACCGAGGTGCTCAAACTACTAGAAAAAGGTACTGTTGAAACAACAGTTCCCCCCTTCACAAAGCGAGGCGGGATTCTACAGGCGTTATTTTCTTGTCCCGAAAAAGGATGGCGGTCTTCGACCGATCCTAGATCTCCGACGTCTGAATAAAGCCCTGATGAATCGCACGTTCAGAATGTTAACAACCAAACATATCCTCGCGCAAATTCGCCTGAGGGATTGATTTCTCTCAGTGGATCTGAAGGATGCATATTTTCATATCCCAATAGCGCCTCTTCACAGGCCATTTCTGAGATTCGCCTTCGAGGGGCAGACATACCAGTACACAGTACTACCATTCGTCTTTTCATTGGCTCCCTGTACATTCACGAAATGTATGGACGCAGCACTTTCCCCCCTGAGACAGCAGGGAGTGCGAATACTGAACTATTTCGACGATATGCTAGTCCTAGCGCAATCAGAGAATCAGTAAATAATGCACAGATCCTCGATATTCAGCCATCTACAATGCCTGGGTCTAAGGATCAACTTTTCAAAGAGTGCGCTATCTCCCAGCCGGAATATTTCCTTTCTGGGAATAGTGATAGACTATGTGCTATTGAAAGCACGCCTCCCTTCAGCGTGTCCCCCCAAACGATTCCAGAAAATGCTGGGCCTCATTGCCTCAGCAGTACTCCAGCTCTGATTATTGCACATGTGCCCTCCCCAGCGCTGGCTAAAGAGCCATGTTCCGACTCACCCCGCACTCCGGCCACCTTTTAATCAGAGCGAATAGCGGCTGTATAAAAGCCCTGACGCCCTGAAAAGCCATCGACTGGTACCAGTCCAGTGTGAGTTTGGGCGTGAGTTAGAGGAGAAAGATGATCACGACAGATGCCTCCAACCTAGGTTGGGGAGCCCTCTACGAGGGCAGGCCCGTCTCCGGCCTTTGGTCAAGCCCGGAGAAGCGTCTGGAAATGTCTGGAAATGAGAGCGGTCACTTTGGCACACAGAGCCTTGCTCCCATACCTGAAAGACGAACACGTCCTGGTCTGAACGGACAACATGACGGTGATAGGGCTGCACGATATATCGTCATCGCGATAATAGTATATGCGATATCCGTATCGCAGAGAGGTGCGATAAATTACTTTATTTTCATACATACCCAAGTCTCCCGGAAGTTCCGGGAGTCTCCCGCATATTGATAGCGGCTCCGTGATGCCCGCAAATTAGTTAAAATCTCCCGGAATCTAGAGTGAGCGAGCAAGAGCACGCATGCGAGACAGAACATATACAGTGAGGAAAATAAGTATTTGAACACCGTGCTATTTTGCAAGTTCTCCCACTTAGAAATCATGGAGGGGTCTGAAATTGTCATCGTCGGTGCATGTCCACTGTGAGAGATATAATCTAAAAAAAAAATCCAGAAATCAAAATATATGATTTTTTAACTATTTATTTGTATGATACAGCTGCAAATAAGTATTTGAACACCTGAGAAAATCAATGTTAATATTTGGTACAGTAGCCTTTGTTTGCAATTACAGAGGTCAAATGTTTCCTGTAGTTTTTCACCAGGTTTGCACACACTGCAGGAGGGATTTTGGCCCACTCCTCCACAGTTTCCTCACTGTACTGTGCTGCTCCAACCGTGTAGCGTGTGCACGGCAGAGAGGGAGAGAGCGGGAGACCTTGCGTGTATGTGCGTGTGTACCTCATGAAGCGCTTGTAAGACAGAGAACATCCTGATTATCCTGATTGGCCTGTACGTCTGAAATATGGCAATATTTTGGCTTCAATAGAGAAGTGTCACAAATGCAGGTACTGTGTAAGGGGCCGTTCACATATCGCGTCTAAAAACGCCTGGAAAGTGCGACCGAGCCTCTATCTCCTTCTTTCCACAAGCACTTGCGTCTGTCGTTTCTATGCAACCATGAACTGCGATGAGGGCTTTCCATGATGACGAATAAGTATCAGCAAAGGATTAATTGATTTCTAGCTCTTGTATTAGCTTTACTTCTATATATATATATATATATTTATGGAGATGAGAAATAAAAACCCGGCCTGTACGGCTATGATCAGCTGTTCGGCCCGATCTTTCGATGTTGTTATGGAAAGGCTGAAGCTGACTGTAGACTTGGAATTAAAGCCTCTTTTGTTTCCCCGTTATTATTTGATTTACGGGACCAGACACCAGTTATCTTGCCAAGAAAGATTTTATTCTTATATGTCAGGAGAGAAACTTCAAGATGTTGTATTCATGCCAGGTCTATGCGTTTCCGTGTTTCTCTGAGGTAGTACAGTAAGATTGAGCTTTTATACATCACAGAGAGTCTTACAGCTTCCTTGTAAGGTAACAAAACATGTTGCATTGTACACACCCCATAGCAAAATATAGCTTCCCCCTGTCTGACATATGATCCTCCCATGGATCCATGCTATCTATAGTTCCCTCATGCATTCAAACTCATGCTTTTGAAACTTCATAAGATGATACAACTGATTATGAATATTAATAAAGAATAATAATACAGATACATAATATTTAATAATAAAATAATATTAAAAGATGAAATTTTGAATCTTCACTGACTGTTGTTTTTTTTTGTCTCATGACCTGCGGTGAGCTTGCGGCATTCTGAAAAGTTGAGATGTTCTCATATTTTATCGCGGCATAGGCCTGGAAAAAATGTGCTTCCATTTTGAGCGTGCTTGCCACACGCCTGCATTTGAAATAAAGAATTTGCACGCGCAAAAAAACGTGATATGTGAACATTAGTGACGGTGTCACTAAGTCATGCAGAAAAATTGTGGCCACGTCGAGAGGAAACTAATCTCCACAGTCATCTGAAATGCAACCTCATGGAGCTATATGAAGACTTCAAAAAGTGTAAGCCCACATCTACCAAAACTGCTAACGAAATGCCAAGTAACTCACAGACAACATTTATCAAACTTTTCCAAGTGTAACTCCTTCTGAAAAAAAAAAACCTGAGATATTCTTCTGAAGATTAGAAGAATTTATTTTAGCCTACCTGTTTATTTTAGAATGATCTTTACATAGCCTATAAATGATTTTTAAAAAAAAAAGCTTAATAAAAATAGCATTTCTCTAGGGAAATTTTATATCGCAAGAAATATCGTTATCGCAATACTCAACCACAATATCGCATATTTCCCCAGTATCGTGCAGCCCTAGTTGCACATAAATTACATAAATCCCTAGTTACATAAATCGCCAGGGCGGACTCAGATCGAGATCCTTGCACAATATAGCTATGAGTCTCATTCTATGGTCCCAGCACAATCTGCGCTCGCTGACGCATTAAGCGACGCATGTGCCAGGCACTCTGAATCGGGGCGCGGATATGTTATCCAGAGATAAGCTTCTCCCAGGAGGGATGGTCTCTCCACCCTCTGACGGTTCAGTTAATGTGGAAAACCTTCGGCGAGGCAGAGGCCGACCTCTTCGCCTCCGAAGAAAACGCTCATTGCCTATTGCGCTATTTTTCTCAAAAAGCACGGACACCCTTGCCCACGATTGGCCGAATCATCCTCTGTATGCTTTTCCCCCGGTCGCGATGCTACCTCAGGTCATCGAACGGATCAGGGAGAGGAAATGTGCAGTGCTTCTTCTGGAGAACTTAGATATTATAGTTCTCCGAGCTGGTGCAAATGCTGAAATCAGCCCCATGGCCGATTCCACTGAGGACAGACCGCCTCAGACAGGCCAACAGGATGATAATACATCCCCGTCCTGACATGTGGGACCTTCATGTATGGCCCCTCAACGGGTTCCCTGGTGCCTCCCGAGCGGAGTGCTAAACTATTACTGAAGCAAGAGCGCCTGCAACCAGGCGTCTCTATGCACAGAAGTGGAAGGTGTTTTCTGGTTGGTGTGATACTAGAAGCCTGAACCCCCACTCTTGCGAGATACCAAGTGTACTCACCTTTTTACAAGAGCTTTTGGAGGCGCCCTCCACGCTCAAAGTATATGTTGTGGCCATAACAGCATCACACGATCCTGTGGCCGGACAATCATTAGGAAGACACAATCTCATTATTCGCTTTCTGAGAGGAGCTAGTAGGTTGAACCCTCCGCGCCCCCCCCTCAGTGCCTGTGTGGGACCTCTCTACGGTTCTGGATGCACTAAAGGGTGCACCATTTGAGCCGCTTCGGACTGCACACCTTAAGCAGCTCTCGCTCAAAACTGCTCTTTTGCTGGCACTTAGCTCTGTCAAAAGAGTGGCCGATTTACACGCTCTGTCGTCAAGCGCATCTTGCCTCGAATTTGGACCTAATGACTGCAGAGTCGTCCTTAGGCCTAAGCACGGGTATATTCCTAAGGTGCTCTCCACTCCCTTCAGAGCACAGGTTATTTCCCTAACGGCGCTTTCTTCTCCAGTGGACGAAAGTGATGCAAATTTACTCTGCCTCGTCAGGGCTCTCAGAGTGTATTTAGAGTGTTCTGCCTCGTTCAGACAGTCAGAACAGCTTTTCGTGTGCTTTGGCGGCCATACCAAAGGTCTCGCTGTCTCAAAGCAAAGATTATCGCGCTGGATAGTTGACGCTATAGCGCTGGCTTATGAAGCTAAGGACCTTCATTGCCCCTTAGGCATCAGAGCTCACTCCACAAGAGGCATGGCCTCCTCTTTGGCATGGTTGAGTGGAATACCCATCGAAGATATCTGTGCGGCGGCCGGCTGGGCCTCGCCATCCACATTTATCAGGTTTTATAACCTACAGGTTTCCACCCTGCATTCCATGGTACTTTCAGTGTGACGTGTATATACACTTATATCACTAAAAACATGGGCCCGAATTATATCCGGTCCTGTTTTACACAAACTAAGCTTCATATTTTATATTATGTATTCTATACATATTCACCTTCCCTTAAAAAGTCTGTCTCTACCGGCTTATGGGAGTGCATGCTGAAATACGCATATATTTTTTTGTGTACATATACATTCTTGTCTCTAAGTGGTCTCTTAGGTCACTTTATTTTACCCCTTATAAAGTTAGTCTATGACCGGCTTATTGGGATTCATGCTTTGCTCTTACGGCTCAGGCGCCTTGCCTCAGGCTATATTAGAGTGAAGTTAAGCACGCACAGCGTTTTACATGGGGTTCCCATAGCGTAAGCAACTTACGCAATAGGAGAGACCTCTCTCAAGGGAACGTCTTGGTTACTAATGTAACCTCGGTTCCCTAAGTTCGCTTCAGTCAATTTAACCAGAGGACTCTGGCGGCTGATGGGCGCAATATATAGCCCTTGGCCGCGCCCATCTTGGCGGGCTCTGACGCGTCAGGGCGCGAATTGTGCTGATTGGACTACGCGTCTGAGTCGCCCCGTCATAGGTTCCTGCATTAGCCACACTGCGTTTTACATAAATGGCTTCAATATTCTCAAGAAAAAGAGTTTTTCCATAGCGTAAGCTACTTACGCAATACTCGTTCCCTCCTCTCAGGGAACCGAGGTTACATTAGTAACCGAGACGTTTTCTAAAATGCGCTGGCAGTGCTGTAAGCATTTTGTATGTTCCTGGGATACGTGTGTGTGTGTGTATTCAGCCTGTGGATACTTTCAGAGGTCAAGTGGAGATTATTTTTAGATGTGGTGCCATGACATAGTACCATGGAGTAGCATGCATGCCATGACACATGAATATAAATATTACTATCGAGAGATTACTACCACTAATTCTTTATTTTGATACTGGTGGCGAGTCTGAAATCAAAATGGACGCTAATTATTTATTTCTGGGGTCGGCCGTCACACCAGCGTAATTGTCTCGCTTTTTTTCTTATCAGTGCAAAAGAGACTCATAACTCCGTCGATTTTTGTCATACAGGCAAGTGTTATGCATCATTCAAGATGATTAAACGTCTTTTATTTGTGTACACTAATAATAAAAACAAAATGTGTTTTTCGTATAAAATAAAGAAAATAAACATGATACGAGTATTGCCGTCTCTCTATATGTGAAGTTCTTTCTGAAATGTGACAGAAAATGAAATGAAAATGAAACTCGGTGAATGCTTGTCACACTGAAATGAAACATGTCTTTACAAAGCTTGAAGTCTCTGTTTAAATTATGTAAATCATATCAAAAACAAATATTCTCTAAGTAATCCGTATGAAAGCAACGACATGTAAAGTTTCTCCAATCAGTGCTCATTAGCTCTAATGTGACCACACCCAGGAGCGCAAGAGCAATTGACATGCAGATAGTCCACGTGAAGGAGCACAGAGCTGTAAACGCCCTCATCACCTCTAAACAAAGCATTATACTTCAGTCCTCTGGTTTCGAGTTTGGAAGACTGGGTTAGTGCTGTGCAGTGCTGTTTACCTTGGATTTACCTCAGAAGAATTAGAAGAACACGATTTGATTATGAGAAAGATTAAGGTAAGACATTTCCACTCATAATAGTAAGCATGTTATTGTTGCATAAACTTTACATTGTAGCTACTAATTAAACTGGTGCCAGACTAAAATGTGTGTGTGTGTATGTATATATATATATATATATATGCTATATAGACAGAAACATGTTGAAATATGAACTATAGACAGGTAGGCAACCTTTCAATGCTTAATTTATATACATGTACGACACAAGGATGTTTTTATGTTCGATAATAAAACAGCAAAAGTAGGCTAGTATGAGTGTTTACTCTAATATGGTGAATATTATAATGTTTAGAACAGTGTGTACTATTAAATACTGTGTTTGTGGATATCTGCTCAAACGTAGATATGTATATGTGCTAACAATAATGTTTCGTAGTTTGGATCGGCTCGATCGCTTCAGTAAATTTTCTCTGCATGCGCTGTGAGTTTGAGTCACTCGCGCTGTTTGAAAAGCAAAACGCACCAGACATTAGGCTTCATGTTTTTACTCCAATCTCATTTCATAACGTCATAGTGAATGGAAACATTTGAAGTTACATATGATAATCAATATATTTTTCTCTAGTGTAGTGTAGGCCTACTGAAGTGTTCCTTTTTAACGATTTATAGGCCGCATGCTATAGGCTATTGTTATTATTTTATGCAGCCCTACATGTACAGGTCCTTCTCAAAAAATTAGGAAATTGTGATAAAGTTAATTTTCCATAATGTAATGATACAAATTAAACTTTCATATATTTTAGATTCATTGCACACCATCTGAAATACTTCAGGTCTTTTATTGTTTTAATACTGATTTTGGCATACAGCTCATGAAAACCCCAAATTCCTGTCTCAAAAAATTAGCATATTTCATCCGACCAATAAAAGAAGTGTTTTTAATACAAAAAAAGTCTACCTTCAAATAATTATGTTTAGTTATACACTCAATACTTGGTCGGGAATCCTTTTGCAGAAATAACTGCTTCAATGTGGCGTGGCATGGAGGCAATCAGCCTGTGGCACAGCTGAGGTGTTATGGAGGCCCAGGATGCTTCGATAGCGGCCTTAAGCTAATCCAGAGTGTTGGGTCTTGCGTCTCTCAACTTTCTCTTCACAATATCCCACAGATTCTCTATGGGGTTCAGGTCAGGAGAGTTGGCAGGCCAATTGAGCACAGTAATACCATGGTCAGTAAACCATTTACCAGTGGTTTTGGCAATGTGAGCAGGTGCCAGTTCGTGCTGAAAAATGAAATCGTCATCTCCATAAAGCTTTTCAGCAGATGGAAGCATGAAGTGCTCCCAAATCTCCTGATAGCTAGCTGCATTGACCCTGCCCTTGATAAAACACAGTGGACCAACAGTCAACCAGCAGCTGACATGGCACCCAAGAACATCACTGACTGTGGGTACTTGACACTGGTCTTCAGGCATTTTGGCATTTCCTTCTCCCCAGTCTCCAGACTCTGGCACCTTGATTTCCGACTGACATGCAACCACTGAGCAACAGTCCAGTGCTGCTTCTCTGTAGCCCAGGTCAGGCGCTTCTGCCCCTGTTTCTGATTCAAAAGTGGCTTGACCTGGGGAATGCGGCACCTGTAGCCCATTTCCTGCACACGCCTGTGCACGGTGGCTCTGGATGTTTCTACTCCAGACTCAGTCCACTGTTTCCGCAGGTTCCCCAAGGTCTGGAATCGGTCCTTCTCCACAATCTTCCTCAGGGTCCGGTCACCTCTTCTCGTTGTGCAGCGTTTTTTGCCACACTTCTTCCTTCCCACAGACTTCCCACTGAGGTGCCTTGATATAGCACTCTTCCTTGAGGGTGTCAATGATGGCCTTCTGGACAGCAGTCAGGTCGGCAGTCTTACCCATGATTGCGGTTTTGAGCAATGAAACAGGCTGGGAGTTTTTAAAAGCCTCAGGAATCTTTTGTAGGTGTTTAGAGTTAATTAGATGATTCAGATGATTAGGTTAATAGCTCGTTTAGAGAACCTTTTCATGATATGCTAATTTTTTGAGACAGGAATTTGGGGTTTTCATGAGCTGTATGCCAAAATCATCAGTATTAAAACAATAAAAGACCTGAAATATTTCAGTTTGTGTGCAATGAATCTAAAACATATGAAAGTTTAATTTTTATCATTACATTATGGAAAATAATGAACTTTATCACAATATGCTATTTTTTTTAGAAGGACCTGTATATGCCTACAAGGCACAACAAACCTGGTGTTCATTATATTAGTAATTTTTAACCAGAAAAATCTCAAATGTATTCCCAAAATCATGCAGCCCTATAGTTTCACCTGATATCATCAGCATGTTCACAGTTGGTTTTTTTTATTATTTAATTTTATTTGTATTTATTTTTTACAGGGACCAGATGCCACTGATGAGTCCTGCTGACTTAAACGTTCATACGAATCTCTGTACATGACCATAGTAAAATGAAAAATAAACACCTTGGAAATGACAGGTATTTGCTATGTTTCAGGAATGGCACAACGTTATGTGACTGTTCAAGTCTCTGTCTTTAGATCAGTGTGTTCAATAATGTGCTTTTTTGTCCTTCGGTGTGTATCTTTGGATTATGTTGTATTGTAAATAAATACAAACAATCAAAAAGCCATTCTTTTTTAAATATCTCCTCATCCTATTGTTCTCTCACAGCCCCACCTGATATGGCCATTATGGGAGGGTCTTGGTCTTTCTCAGGTGTGAAACACCTCAATATTCATGCCTCCTTGCATAAAGCTTGTCTTACAAATTTTAAATCAATATATTGTTTTATCTGAATGAGTACGCAGGATGATTTTCAGATAGTTTTGAAGCAAATATTAGGCTATGTGATGCCATTTTTAAAAGTCTTGTGAAGAAATAAACAGTATGGGTTTCATGACCTTATTTCAGTGACACTTTTTTTCACAAACCACGCATAAACTTCATTATCTCAAAACTACAAACTTTTACTCACATGGTGCTTACATATTTTTGTAGCAGAGTTTTTTCTGCTAAATACAGTGTAATCAGACTTTAGCCATGAACATGTCACAAGTAACAGAAATAAGCACAAATGTCAGAGCATGTCAGAACACCTCCAGGGCCCAGAAAACACCTCAGACCCCAGAGGGTTAAACGCTTCTGGTTGGCCATTGTGTTTACTCAACATATACGTATGTCTGTGATTGGCTACAATGATCAACGCTTCAAAAATATGTTGTCTTCACCGAGCGCTTGCACAGATACACACAGGAGCATTTGAAAGCAGGCATCTATCAGCGGATCCGTTTATCAGTGGCTATATTAGGGATCTGCTGATAGACGCCTGCTTACAAGCGCTCCCGTGTGTAAGCCAAAATACTAAATGTCACAGATGTATATTTTCTGAGCAATCCACTATTTTGTAGAGGGGGGTCTGTGACAATTTTCACCTGAAATTGAGAAAATTTACAGGTGTGTAAAAAGGACTTTAGAAAGATGGCAGTATCATTTTATTTTTACACATAGACTGGTTGGTCTATTAGTACAATCTGTTGACGTTAGCAGTTATGCATTATGCCAACGGTGACAGTTCAAAAATGGCACAAAAAAAGTTTTTTGCCTCAAGTTTGTATTCCTGTAACTCAATAAGTATAAAAGATATCTTAATATCCTTTTAGATTTTGGTCCTTACCAAACATTTCTTGTGGTATCTCCGTTTTAAAGGCCCTCGATGGTTCAATCCCAGTGATATGGATATCTTAATGCGGCTCTCAAAATTAAGAATTTATATTTGAATCAGTTGTAGCAATGTTTGGAAGATGGGATTTTGTTCATTTTAACAGCTTCTGAAGCTACCAAGAGTTCAAATACTCAGTTTCGTAACGTAACGCCATACCACATTGACATTCCTATGTCTATGATATTGAACAATATAGGGCCTTAAAAATTAAGATTCCAAAAGAAAAGTTTTATAAGAACAAGAATCTAAAATGACATTAATTCAAGAAGTGTTAAAGATATCTTTAACACTTCTTGAATTAAAGACATGAACTTAGGAAAATGTTTTGTTTTTGGTACTCAAGAGAGGTGTGTTGTATGTGTTGTGAACTTTTTTTCTTCTAAAGTGTAGAAAACTCAGAAGCGAAGACCAGGAGACGTTGGGATATCTTTCAACAGGATTCTTTATTGAAAAGTCTCTGTTGCATCGCTGTAGTGTATTTCATCCAAGTCTAACTGAGGCAAACTACAGACTGTAGTTTATACCTTTAAAAGGGGGAGGAGTTACACAGAGGTGGAGACAATCTAAACAAAGTATGTAAATTAAGTATACAGGTTTAGGAACCTGCCCTAGACTACCAATCCTAATCCAATCAGCATAACTATTCAAACGAACAGGACGGATAGGACTCTCTTGCTGAGACACGAGCTCCAAGAACCATTTACAGACAAAAGGTGATAGTCTCAGTAATCTGATTAATTTACTTAACAATAGAGCGATCAGGACAGTCAGGAATATCCCGCTGGGAACCCTGAGCGTTTGCTGTGATTTCCTGATCTCATCAGCATAACAGTGTCATGTATAGATGGTAATCCAATCAGCCTGATTGTATCACTCATACCTTCACATTATCATAGAGACAAACACACAGCTGTATCTTGAGACAAAAGCTAAGGTCAGACACCTGAATTGCTTGACTTAATCTCCTTTAAATCACTTAATTTATACCTCAAATATGGGGAACACTAGTATTTTAACTGAGAAAGTTATGCACACATTGTATTGGAACCTAAATTAAACATTTAATAAATTTGTAACACTGCATATGCAATTGTTCGATAGAGGGAAACAAGATACACTTCTAGTTTGTTATTTGTTCTTCAGACGACATTCTTTAAACCCAATATCTATCGGCTGTTTAAAAAGTTACCTACATTTGGTTTTTGGGGATTGAACCATCAAGTGCCTTTTAAATGAAGGTACCAGAAGAAATGTTTAAGAACCAAAATCTAAAAGATATCTTAATATCTGTAATACTTCTTGAGTTACAGGCATGCAAACTTGAGCCAATAAACACACAAGAAGTGCCTTTTGCCATTTTTGAAGTGTCATCATTGGCATATAATGCAAGATTGCTAAAGTAAACAGATTCAACTAATAGACCTACTAATCTCTTTTATTACAAAATAAATAAAAATAACGATGCTGTCATTTTTACTCCCCTGTAAATTGGCTCAAATCTTGAAGGAAAATTGTAATTTTGACACCACTCTACAAAATAGTGGATATTCATGTGTGGCTGTGACATTTAATATTTTGGCTTTCATCACTATTTATTAGGGCTGCACGATTAATCCTGTTTAACATGAAATCGCGCTTAAACTGATTTGGCTTATCGCGATTATGAAATCGCAAAGACTGCAATAATTTTTTTTATGTGCAGCTTGTCAGTGACGGCTCTGTGATCAGTTGTAAATGCTGCTTCCTGAAAGCACTGCGAGTTTGAGTCACTTATAACGTGCATTTGAATATGCAACAAAACATCGAAACATGAGAGGCATTTATGAACCTCTTGTCCAAGAAAAGACAACATTTAATAACACGTTTTTACTCAACTCACTTCATAACGACAGTTGATCACCTTCTGTTAGAAGATGGGGCTTCTTACACAGAATAAGGCAGTCATGTTTTTAGTCATGTTTAATCAAAGCATTTAAATCATTTGTTCAATGATTATTCAGCAACAGAAGTAGTATGATGCCCATTGAAATTTCCTGGAATGACATGCGTTTTCTACTTCTACGGAGCATATTTGGTGTGTCTGTGTGAGAGTGCCCTCTGGCTTTCACTACTGTGCATTTACTACTCAGAGCAGTGCTGCACTTTGCCAAATCGTGTGTGGTTTAATTTCAATTAATCATGCAGCCCTACTATTTGTTTTTCTTTCTACAGAAAAACTATTAACAAAATCAAAAATTTGAGCCGGAATCCCCAGGTTGAAATGTACGGAGCCCCTAAAGGGACTTGGTGGTGGAAGAAATTTGGGATGGGAGAAAAAAATATTTTTCAAATCTTTTGTGTTTCCCCGAGAAACTTTGCATTCCCTCGCAAAAATATTTGCGTTCTCGCGCAAAACTTGTGAGCTCGGAAAAACACTTCCTGTTTTATTTCCCGCTGGCAGTGTTTCAGACAGCTCCGTACTTTTACAATGGAAATGCTCGAGCGGTTCATAGTGTTTGAACTTGGACTCAAATATAAAGAAATGCGTCCAGTGCTTAACTCAAAGAGTTCAGTAAAGTTAGCAATATATTCACAGATTTGAACTTCCTGGATAAATAACTTGTGAGCTAAAAATTGTAACTTAAAACACAATGACACCTATTTCCAATCATAGTAACGTAGGCTACTATACGTAGTGGAGCTACAACCAAATTTTTCTTAAAACAAGCTTTATAATATAAATTGATCTCTATGAGCAGGCGGCTGATAGACAGGGCCGAAGGGACCGTTTGCAAAGTGCAAAATCCCCAAAACATTAAATAGTCATTAACTTCAATGTTACACACTGTAGTGTCACCAAATTTAGTTTACACATCAATGGTCTCCTACTGGTCATAGCTACTACAACACTTAGTTTGATCAAATGTCCTTTTGCACATTTTATATTATGAAAAATATTCAATAACTTCACTGTAACACCAAATTCAGTTTACACATCACTGCTCTCCTGCTGGTTATACAACACATAGTTTGGCAAGTAATAGCACATACAAATAAGCAGGCCTATTCTTTCCACAAATTATGTTGGTAGGCAACTAACATACTAGTTACAACCATAGCTTTTGCGTGATAATTGCTTACTGAATTTGATGGCATTACACTATATAACATTGTAAAGTTATTGGTTTTGTTTCATAATAAATAATCATAAACATTATGCATTTTCATCAAACTAAGTGTTGTATTATAACCAGCAGGAGAGCAGTGATGTTTGAACTGAATTTTGTGACCGTACAGTGCGTCAGTGAAGTTATTGAATATTTTTCATAATATAAAATGTGCAAAAGGTTTTGCACTTAGCAGACGGTCTATTCTGACTTGTCTCTCAGCCACCTACTTAGAGACCAATTTATATTATAAAGCTCGTTTTGAGGAAAATTGGGTTGTAGCTCGTTGTCTACGTTACTATGATTGAAAATAGGTCCGAGCTCCCAACAGTTTTTGTGAGGGAAAAGCAAATATCTTTTTTAATTTTTGTGAGGGAACGCAACACTTTTTTTCTCCCAACCCAAATTTTTTCCACCCCCACGTCCCTTTAGGGGCTCCGTAGAATTGACACGGAATGACCCTAATGTAAAGAAAACCAGGCTGATTACTTCAGAGGTGACAGAGAGAATAGAGACTTTGCGTTTTCAGTTAATTATTTATTCCAGTGTGTGTTTCGCTTTAAAACACGAGCTCTGCGATTGTTTCTGAAGAGTGCGATTCCTGTGTGAAATACATACTGAACGGAACACCAAAACATTCCACCGGATGTATGGCCGGATGATACGCAAACTAACTTTCTCGGCTGCGTGACTTGAGTCCGTTGTACTGATGTGGAAACAAACTTTTTATGTGCGCTCTCGATACACTGATTGTACATTGTATTTATGCACAGACACATTTCAGTACATTCATTGTTTCCACAAATGTTCAGAATAATGTTTTGATCTGTTATGTGTATGTTGGTGTGTTTAGTAATTCTGAATGGAT
Source organism: Meda fulgida (assembly GCA_030578275.1). Taxonomy (NCBI): domain Eukaryota; kingdom Metazoa; phylum Chordata; class Actinopteri; order Cypriniformes; family Leuciscidae; genus Meda; species Meda fulgida. Next base: position 13,654,809 of record CM060620.1, read on the forward strand.
CCGCATAGTGTAGTAGTTATGCAGTCAGGTCAAGGCGGTTGGTCTCCATGTGGTCCTGTTCGGTATCCTAACTTGACTTTTCTAAAATGTAAACAAGCTCTTTGCTGTTGGACTCCATACATACCATACACTGTGAATTCTGAAAAGTCAAGTTTTTTTTTTTTTCTCTCATGGGTGCTTTATTGTGCATAAATTCATGAATTATATATGGTCTAGTATCAATTGATTATTTGGTGTCCTCTTGGAGTCTCCAAGTGTTCAAGTGCAAAAAAATCCTGCAGAAAATACAGTTTTGTGAGAATCACCCTTCAAACGGATGGTTTGCTTTGCTGGATCTAGCAAATGATGACAAGATGATGACAAGATAAATGGTGTATGCTTAATTTCACGATAAGTGAAACATTGTCATCTAAATTGACAGCCCTAGTTTATGTTATCATTAAAAATCAATTTCCCTGTGCTACTTTCAGAACCCCATTGTTGCATAAAATAATTACAAATTACAGTTATATTTACAAAGCTTGGGCATAAGATAATTAACCACTACCTCCAACAATCTGCTGTGGGCTGCAGATGATAAGGTGAGATGGTGCGCTAAAACCAGGCCCCACCCTTATTTTTTTTCTCATCCAAAATTAAATTTAAATCGGAAATATGTCTCAAAACTGAAGTAAACTCATCGCAACTTCTAGCCTAGTTCATGGGTCAATGACGTGACGGGTAATTTTTTTGTCCAAAGGCCTTAATAATAATAAAAAACAAAGATATGACATCCAAAGTATGTAAGGTAGTACAAATTGATCTCTTTTATTGAATCCAAAAGGTTTAAATCATATTTTACTACATATAAAGGTATTTTAAAGATTTTGAAGTGTCAAAAGGTCATTCGGTTTATCCGTCCAAAGGCCAATACAGCCATTTAATTTGTGATTAAAATATCTTAATGTAATGAATGTATATATTTTTTATTCTGGCATGGTTTTATAACATTATATATCAACATAGTGCAAAATAGTATTACAAGTATGTGTAGAAGTCATTGCTTTGCTATGAGAAAGAATGTCCAGAAAAATAAATGTAATTGATTTCATTCGGAGTAACCAATATAAAGGCACCATTTTGGATCAAGTCATGGAGTCAATATCATGTAACAGGATGTGACATCACCTGCAAAGGCAAGTCTCCTTTTATTTATATAGTGCTTTTTACAAAACAGATTGTTTCAAAGCAGCTTTACGATAACAGCAAAGTAAAGTTGTAATAATATTGTTAAATATAAAATTAAATGTCCCCAACTAAGCTGGCCAATGGCGAGAATGGCGAAAAAGGTGACTGTGGCAAGGAACCAAAACTTCATCAGGTGATAAAATGGAGAAAAAAAACCTTGGGAGAAACCAGGCTCAGTCGGAGGCCAGTTCTCCTCCGGCAAACAAACGAACAGTGTATGATTATGATTCAGGCAGCATTACAGGTCAGAAGTCAGATTGGATCAGAACATTATATTATGCAGTTCATCTGGTTGAAGATCGGAGTCATCATGCGCGTGTGGAGATGAGTTTGTCGAGGATCAGTGCCTATGGCTGTCATGTCGATGAGGCCTTCAAAGGGGAGAGTCTAGTTGACACAAGCTCTGCTGACACTTCAAGGGATGCGTTGTAGTCGTGTCTAGGCGCAAGTCCACCATCTGATCTGGATACGACCCATGTTCGGCTGATTAGTTAAACTCGGACTAAAGAAAAATACTAAAATTAGCGTTTATGCCATTCTTTTTATGATGTAGTGAGTATAGTGTTCCCGGTTCCGGCTGACCTAATTTATGCAGCCTAATAATCATTTAACTGATTTATATAATAGGAATGTATAGTGTTCTATGTGTATCCAAGGTTGAAGAGATGTGTTTTTAATCTAGATTTAAACTGACAGAGTGTGTCTGCTTCCCGGACAATGTTAGGAGGACTATTCCAAATTATTCCAAATTATTATTCCAGACTATTCCGCCAGCAGTCGATTTTGATATTCGGTATTATCAACTGGCCGAATTTTGAGATTGCAGTAGACGTGAAGAACCAGGCGCCCTGGAAGCTGTTTCATGTGAGGGGGGCTGAGGGTTGGAAAATATGTGACGTCATTATGTTATGGCTGATGACAAGACATGACATTTCGCTGTACTGTATGTGTTGTAGCCATTAAAGAAAACATTTAGTTTCATATGTATGTTTAAATATTATAGGCTAATGTTGTTTTTTTTATTTAATCAATGTTGATTATGAAAGTGAGCATGCAGCGTGAGAAAGATATGATACATGAGATCATGAGATACCCAAAATGTCTGGAGACGTGTCACATGGAGTGGGTAATACATAATTTTTACCTTCACTAAGTTTTTTTTTTGTTTGTAGAAAGACTCTTTTTAAAAGATTTTCGTTTAGTATAAATTGTATCTTAATTTTGATCAATGTTTTGTTGTGGCAAAACTTCTTTTAAACATCATCACTGCGTAAGAGACACTCAGAGTCAAATTTATAAAAAGAGAAATATTTATTCTTGCAAGAAGGCCCAGTCGCCATCACAGCAGTTACCCTGTGAAGTGAGTGACGTCCACCAGGAAGACGTGAGACAGCCTTTATACTCTTTTCAAGGTTCCTCCTCACAGCAGTTACCCTTTCACCCACTCAGATAAGGTCCCCACTGCTGTTCAGTTTCTTCTTAAGGACACAACCTGGCCCTGAAATAAACTAGCCAAATCTGACCATTCCTAAGGTCAAGAGGTCCTGTCCGTACACGTACACACATATACTTTTACACATTGAATAGGTTCAATCCCTCATGATATCTGTTAGGAATAAATGACTATTAAAATTTCTACAACAATTCCCCACTTTTTATCATTCTGATTACCAATAATAACAATAATAAACAAAAAAACAAAAACAAATTTTAAGTCATATCACACTACTCTTCATAAACATTTGTGAAATATTATTTAGAAAATAAAAGCTTAGGCGGTTTTGCAAGGATAGTCCCTTAAATATTAGCAAGCAAGTAAAGAATTTAATTAAAGCCGGGCTAAATGAATAGACACTGTTATTGCACTCTCGACCCAGATCGAACCCTCAGTCACCTCAATTAAATAAGAAATAGTGTACAGATTACTTAGGAAAAAAAACACCATCAGTTCACACTGGTTATTTTAGCAGGTCATCAAAAATACAAAGAAAAAAGTAGAATAGAATCCTTCATTTCAAACCCTCTCCTTGTAAGCCACCTCGTAACACGGATGACCGCTGTTTGTAACCTTCTTTAAATCTTTGCCCTTAATCTTTCTCAGAAAATAATAATAAAAAAAAAAATAGAAGAAAAACAACCAGAACATATATTTAACACATCTCACTGTAGCTTCCGCTACCTGTCTCGTCGCATAATTTTGTTAATCCTTGGGATAGACCGTCATTTTTTTTTTTTTTTACCAATTGAACAGACAGCAGGTTTTCAGGTCTGTTATCGTATTCACCCATGAATAACAAAATTATCATAACACATATAATCCTAACTCCTACCATTAAGCCTTTTCCATTAAATTTATGTCCATCTCCACATTTTATTCACTTCTAATTCAATTTATTAAGCTCTATTGAATGCACTGTTTAACAAATCTAACCAGAGAAGTCTTATCATTTTATCCATTCCTCTAACCAAATTAGTTTTTCAAAATTAACTCTAATATCTCTAGTACGGACACAATCAATAAATAGATTTTCTACATTTACAATCAAATCAATACCTAGTTCGATTCAATCAAACAAAATCATCACAAAAACAGATTCTTCTGTTAAACTTAAACCATCAGTTGGCAGTTGGTTCCTCCAGGTGTGTTGGTCATCTCGTTCGCCCCATGGACATCCCGTCTTCACCAGGGTGACTCTTTGCGAGTCGTTGCCGTGGTCTTTCCCTCGTCGGTGAGGGAGGCTGTTACTAGCACGAGCCTTTGACCCCTCACTTTGTGCTCTATATGATGGTTGAGGCCTGTCGGTGTAGTCTAAGGTGAGATGTTGGGACGGAGGTGTCACAATCTCCAACCTTACAACCTTGTTTGTGGAGTAGAACATTACCTTGGCTGCTGTCACCTGTGAATGGAGACCCTGGGTATTCTGTTAGTGACCGCTTGTCTGGCCGGTCGTTCCTTCTGGTGTGACCTGTTGAATTTTCACTATTTGTTTACCTTGCTGATGATATTCATTGTGAATTCCAAATTTTTTCTCAACATTCGGCCAATTCAACAACCTGAAACATATTATTACCGGATAATTTCTTGCTCACTTAATAGCACTCATTCAACTATTACATTAACATTCAACCCACTTTGCTCATGTCAACAACACAATATTTATATATTTGGAACAGAATCAGTTCTGTTTGCTGCAATCCATCCTGACATTCTGCAAAAGGAAAATCTTAAGTTATGCGCTGCGCAGATGTGGCCCTGTTTCTTTCTGCCACCATAATAACCCAGGCCAGGATAGTTAGCCAAATTCATCCATAGCCATCATTTTATTGGGCACTTTCTGCCCTGTATCAAAAGTCTGCATGATCTGTACAGAAAAACAAATGTCGAGGTTATTTTCAGATAGTAAAATACACTTATTTTCTTTTGTCTGCTGTGCTGCCACGGCCTTCGCTGCTGCATCTGCCCTGGTGTCTCCTGTTGAAACAGTCCTGCAATTTTATTATCAGCGTGTGCGGCACACTTACAGACAGCAACTTTTGTTTGGAACGGCCTTTTACCCAAATAAACCCAGTGTCCTCCCAACATATATTGTCCTTTAGTAACCCATATTTTGTCAATCATTACCATCCCCCTTTTGATGCACGACTCAACTCGTGCATCAATTTAAACTAATTTGATTTGCCATCAACACCAACCCAAACGGCGTCCTTCAGCCAAATTTCCTCCAGACATCTTTCTCTGTCTCTTAAAACAAAAATATTACTTAAAGCCACAAACACATCTTCTTATCAGAGTATTTGAAGGGCAACGGCCCTCAATCTTACAGTGTATCCTGCTTTTCAGGCCTGTTGTTTGGTCTCTTAATTCAGTCATCTACAAACATTTTCAAAGTCATCAATTGTTTCTGTCAGGTCAGGTCGTGCTGTACAGACTTGGTCAAAGTCAGTCATCTACATTCTCCCCCTTTGTTCACAATAATCATAAATGTGAAGGTCTCTCTTGATAATTTGATATTGACTTAGCCGATGTGTCACTTTGTTGTTGCCGTCAAATCTATAACATTTTATTTTATCTCAACCCATGATGGACAGCGATCTACAACTTCAAATCATAAATACTTTTAATCCATAGCTTAATTCATAATTACCAGAAGCAGACAGAGCTGGATAACTAATCCCTTTAAAGCTCATCCTCTGTTCTGCATCATCTTTTTACCTAACAGAATTAACAGCTTCTTTTAAAATTTGTCATTTGCCAAAAGACATCCTAGTGGGTAATGACACAATATACACCCTATTCAGACTGAGTATTAGTACCCCAAACTAACGCATAGTCGCATACAAGACAAAGTGCTGTCACCATCATACACACTCACACACTCATATTAGACACGCATGTCAACTGCTCCTTTTCAATATATCGTCTCTAAAAAGATTTAAATTTTAAGTATGATTTTAAACTTCACATTTTCCTCTAGGTTCACCTAATTTTACATGGTATCTTGACCAGTTTCAAATCATGTCTGTTCATTATTCATTTGATTTTTAGAGAAGTCAGCTGGGTTGTTTTGGTTCATTATCACTATTTTGCTCAAGCTTGCTTTAGCAGGCCGATAACAGAAAGAAAGAAAGACACAGTTACCATCCCTTCCTCCAACTCGGGCAGTCTCTCTCACTATAAACAAATAGTATTTTCCACAGCCTTCTAAGACTGTAACTTAGACAAAATTTAAATTCATTACAATAACCTTTGACCATTCATCTTTGTTATGCAGACCTTTCTTAAATCTACGAAAGCTGTCTTCATCTTTAGCCACCATGTCTAACGACCTTCAGGAGTTAAAACTATGTTATAGACATATTAGTTCAAAATCAACACTTCTATACATTTTCTTGCCTATAAGGCAACCAATACATACAAAGTTTGCTACTGTCTCCACAACAAATAATGGCAATCCCCTCATGGTCTCAGCCGGCTCTTGAAAGCCCATTCCCCTTAGCTCTTTATCTATAATTTTCTTCTCCTCAGGGTGTTGTCCCCCTGGCATAGTTGCAGACACTTGTCACAATGAAAAACAAGCCATACAACCAATGCGGTTTCTTCCGGCGAGTGGTATAGAGGAAACTCACATTTTCTGGGTCAGACTGCCGTAACTCCTCACAGCGCATCTCACCTCTTAATGCTCTGCCGACCCCAGTGGCCTCCAGTAATCAGCCCTCAACTCTCATACCTTTCTCACGTATAACACCTCCATCCGGAGGTGTCCAGTGTTCGTGACCCCCTGCGTTGGGCTGTCCCCTGGCCAGGAAGATCATCCCGTCATTGAGTAGCCACTCGTACACACTGGTGACCGCTCTTTCCCATCACACAATCAGTTTTCTTCAACAGAACTCAGCTGTTTTCTGGAGCTTAGGAAAGGCACGTTCAAGAGTCACCAGAGCCATTCCGATTGCCTAATAGTGTTCACACAGGGTTAATAACTGCAGTATTTAATCACTTAAATCCATTAACCATCTTAATCATCAACCTAGCTACTTAGATTATACTCAGTGAATTTAGATCACAGCCATACATTCAGTGTACTGTTACTGTACATCTGTAGCCGTAGCCTTCGGCCCTGTTTCATGGTGGAAACTTAAAGAAGTTACTGGTCCTCTATCGTTTAAGATCTGCATCATTATTTTAAAGACTTCTTTAAAGTCATTCAGTTTTACATTTAAAACATTCTCAAATACAAATTGCCCACTTAATGGCAATGATTTATTTCAACATCTCTGTGTCTGATTTTCAACCGAAACACTGTGCTTTTACTATAAATAGCTTATTACTTATGGCACAGGCTCAGATAACATCTTTTAGCTGACATGATTGAGAGAGACTCTGAGACTTTCAGGACTGGCACACTGTACTCTCATAAACTTCTAACATCAAACTCTATCTACCATCTTTTAACTCTATCCCAGCTTAAGGCATATTTGCCAGAAATTACATGTGTTTCCAAATAAACATTTTTATAGTTGTCTTTTGCCCATATCTCATGGAATTTAGACATTAGAAATTTCCACTCAGATTGAGTCTCTATCGTACTGGCTGTTTTCAGCCACAGCAGACATCAGATTCAGATAAGCGAGCTGTTTCATTACAGCCAATAACAAACTTATCTTTTGAAAGCAAAACATCAGCTTCTAGTTCTTTCATGGTCAAAACACTAACAGAACACATTTTACATTTAACAACTGTTAATCCAGTAGCCTAATACTTCTACTTATTTGATCTTAAATAAAAATAATTATTCTAGTTAATTCTAATAATTACCATAGTTTAATATCTGACTTCAAATTTTTTTCTAAAAGTTTATCACTCTCCTATCGGGATTCACACTAACTTTTACGAGGCTGTCACACTCTGCTTATGATACATTTTGATACACATACATCTTTTGCAGTTATTTTAAAACATCCTTTTAGTACCTTTACAATTTTACAACTCATATTTTTAGTCATTAATTTTACATCAAACTGTATTCATTAGTTCACTTATAAAAATTACTATTATATCTTTTCTTCAGAAGGATTCACTTTAAGACTTCAATCTTTTGACCTTGTTTTGATCTCTTATTCTTTCTCAGACGAAAATGTTAATATTGTCATACAAACGCTGATCTACTTTCAAACCCACATTAATACCAGAAATTTGTCACTATCTAATTTTCAAACACCTTCTCGGTGGGCATTTACAGTTACGTGTTAAATAGTCCTGCTGACCACAATTAAAGCACTCTCTGTCGGCTCCAACTTACTGCACATCACTGAAGCAGTGTGTCCCATTCAGGAATGCAAACAGAGCTGATAAGCAGTTCTCTGTATTCTTTTACAGTCCAGCAGTGGCGGATTCAATCCCAATAGCCGAATCATAATCTCTATCATTATTATTGGCCGCACATCAATTTTCATAAGCTGCATAAGTTTTCACAAAGTTTTCATTTAACTTTAGTCATACTTGTCCAGGGAAATGATCCCTGACCCAGAATTTCCGTTATATAACAGACAACATCTTTTGCTTCAATTATTTAATATCAACAAATATCCGACATTATACATTATTGATTTCCAGAATCTTTGGTCAAAGTTGTCTTTACATTTTACTAATTTGGTATTATCAGCAACAACACTGATTACAAGACAAGTATATATTTAACGTCCGGAAGCCGGGCTGAATATGCAAACACTGTTGCTGTACTCCCAGCATAGCTGGACCCTCAGTCACTCCTCAGATATTAAATACAGACATCGTCTACAATCATAAATACCAGGCTATACGCATTAGTTTTTTGAAAAACTATAATTTCCATAAATTCTGTCAGACATTTTATTTTCATCACATATAGGTTTCCACTATATGTCTTCTCAGTCTTTCCCTACATGCCAGTTCCTTCTGTATCCTCTCCTTTCTTTTCTCTACATGCCAGTTCCTTCATTATCTAACCAGTACATGATTGTTTAACTACAATCCCCACACACACATCTCACAGACCAACCTTCTTGTTTTCCCTTCACTTCCCTCTTCCATCAAGTTTCTCACTTACAGTTCCACTCTATTTCTATCACTCTATCACTCTATTTCACACAGACAGCCTTATTGCTGCTGCTTGCTACTTCAATCCTTAACATATACATTTAAGTTCTATAGACATCTAATGTCATGCATCCATTTACTGGATGAAGAAGTAAAAACCATATTTCTCTCTGCAGTTCGACTTTCATTTTTATTTTTTATCTTCCCCTTTAAGACAACAATCCATTGTTTGTCCACATTGCTTACACACGTTGAACACAGCCATAACTCTTTGTTTCTCACTGCCCTGTTCAACTGATTCACTCTCTGAGGAAATCATGGTATTTTCTGTTTTTTTCCCCAATATCTACAACATACATTTTCCCCCATAATTTTCTCATTTGATAGAAAACCGGTGTATCAAATTTTGCATGCTTACCTTGAGACTTCCCCATATTGACTGCTTCTCTGTTCTCTGTGGATTTCTCTTCAACGCGCGTTTTCTCTAATCTGTTAGGCGTCCCCAACAGACCCGATTCTTTCTTTTAACCCAAATCGGTCGGGTTGCACTATTAGTGCCCTCCTAATTATGGTTTACCAAAAACAACTGTTCTGGTTCCCGCTAATTAGCCTCAGCACCTAAAAACAATTTGCTCCGTGGTGGAACAACTAATTTTCAGGTTACCTATCTGTTTGAAATCTCTTGATCTGTTACAGTTCTCAATTAATCCCAGATTATTTATCTGCTTGAAATTTCTTGTTCTGTCACAGACCTCAATTAATCTCAGATCATTTTCTCTCGTATCTGTTTGAAATTTCTTGATCTATATATAGATCTCAATTAATCTCAGATTACATACCACAGAAACAGCCCTCAGCCAATATGGTTCACTCACATTTCATACCCGAAACAAAATACTTTTCCCCAAAAGAAAATATTTTTAGACGTCTCTTACCAGAGATATGTTGGTTGCCACGGGTTCGTTTTCATCTGATTCCAGTGGAGTTTCTCCTGGCCCTGATAGCGGTCGGCCCCTCTCTCTGAAACTTACGAGGTAGAGCTGGAACTGCTCAGTCCAGGTGGCCAAACACCGTCCGCTCTCAGGTCCAGAAGGCACTGCCAAGGAATCCCACTCTTCTGACACCAAATTGTTGTGGCAAAACTTCTGTTAAACATCATCACTGCGTAAGAGACACTCCGAGTCAAATTTATAAAAAGAGAAATATTTATTCTTGCAAGAAGGCCCAGTCGCCATCACAGCAGTTACCCTGTGAAGTGAGTGACGCCCACCAGGAAGACATGAGACAGCCTTTATACTCTTTTCAAGGTTCCTCCTCACAGCAGTTACCCTTTCACCCACTCAGATAAGGTCCCCACTGCTGTTCAGTTTCTTCTTAAGGATACAACCTGGCCCTGAAATAAACTAGCCAAATCTGACCATTCCTAAGGTCAAGAGGTCCTGTCCCATATATTCCTGAAACGTCACGCACCATTACGTACACACATATACTTTTACACATTGAATAGGTTCAATCCCTTATGATATCTGTTAGGAATAAATGACTATTAAAATTTCTACAACAGTTTTATCAACCAATTGCCTGTATTTAATAAATAAGAAGCAAATATATAGCAGCGGAGCGTAATATTCAGATGCGCTCTCCGCTCATGCTCTGATCAGAACAAACTAAGCATGACAAATACAAAAATTTTTTCATTGAACACTCACTACATTATCAAACACAGCATATTTTCTTTCTTTTTTTCTCATGTTTTTTAGTACAATATTATGTTAGTTCACAGCCCCCACCAGAGGGGCTGTGGCTATGACGAGGGGGGCTGCAGGACTATAATGCGTTAAGAGTTCGCTCAAGTACTGGGGAGCTGAACCATTTAATGCTTTGTATAAATTTTAAAATATTGCTAATTACTTACAGTGTTCAATAGAGAGCCAATGCACTGTTGACGGAACCTGGCTAAGATGGTCATACTTCCTGGTTCTGGTAAGAACTCTAGCTGCTGCGTTTTGGACCAACTATAGTTTGTTTATTAAGCGTGCAGGGCAACCACCCATAATAGCATTACAATAATCTAGCCTTGATGTCATGAACGCATGAACTAATTGTTCTGCATTTGTCATTAAGAGCATATGATGTAATTTAGATGTATTTTTAAGATGGAAAAATGTAGTTTTACAGATACTAAATACGTCACCTTCAAATGAAAGATTGGTATCGAGAGCACACCCAGGTTCTTAACAGACAACGAAGACTTGACAGAGTGTTAGACAGTATTCTAGGTTATGTGAGGACGTTTTTTTTAATCAAATAATTAGAATCTCTAGTCATTTCCTACTACTTAATTCTGAAAAAACAGTCATTCAGTTTTTTATCAGCTATGCATTCCGTTAATTTTTTTGAATTGGCAAGTTTCGCAGGGCGTGAATAAACTATAGCTGAGTATGATCAGGATAACAGTGAAAACTAATGCCATGCTTCCTAATGATATCTCCTAAGGGTAGCATGCACAGAGTGAACAGCAGCAGTCCTAGTACTGAGCCTTGTGGTACGCCATACTGAACTTTTGATCAATAAGACATCTCTTCATTTACTGCTACAAACTGATAAAGGTCAGATAAGTATGATTTAAACTAGGGCTGGGCGGTATATCGAGTTTGTACAATATATTGATTTTTTTTAAAGATATGGAATGAGGCAATACCGTTTATATCGATACAGTAATTTGATATGAGCACATCTGAGGAATAGCGGAGTGACGCAGTGTGAGCTGCTGCAGTGAAAGCACATAGTACAAATTGTCCTAAATATGACACAAGCTTATATTAAGCGCTTCAAAATAACTGGTAGGATATAGTTAACAAGTTTAAAGCAGCTTGCTCTGTCAGATGCTCTGACAGATATACTGTTGCTGACTGACAGATAAATAAATACTTGCGCTGTTTAATGCGTTTGAGATATGGTGCTTTCCTCAGTACTTAACTTACATTTCACAGGTATATTCTCCATCTGTAAATGTCAGAAAGTCTAACAAATATGTCCATTTCACAGTCATGAGAGGACGAGCTGCAAGGGAATCTCCGCTAAAATTCAAGCTTCCGTTAATGAGCGCACCAAACAGACGGAGCACAATAGAATAGTAGCGCAATAATTCTGACTAAAATATACATATTGCTAAAATATTTGTTGTTGGAGACAATGTGCCATATGGAATTTTAAACCTACATGTTTATTTTTATGAAAGTGACCATTATAATGGGGTAATCATGGAGGCTATTATAATTAGTTTGTGCTTTTGTTTTTATTTTAATTTTATTTTAGCCTTTAGTCATTTTAAAAAAAAACATTATTTTTGTTTTTAGATTGTAATGTTACAATGTTAGAATGTAATGTGATTTTAACCACCTTTTTGCACATAATATATTGCATAGCCTACATTACATTCACTATATTTGATTCCATATCCTTCAATATCAACATTGTTTGGATATCATTTAGCAGGATGTGAATTTTAAAAACAAATACAGATTTTCTTTATCCAAATAGAAAAACGTAGAAAATACCGAGATATGATTTTTTGGCCATATCGCCCAGCCCTAACCATGCCAATGTACAGCATAATTTTCAAGTCTATTTAAAAGAATGTTGTGGTCAGTAGTATAAAATGCAGCACTAAGATTAGTACTAATAGAGTAGTACTCATAGAGAGATACAACCACGATCGGATGATAAGAGCAAATCATTTGTGACTCTGAGAGCTATGTCAGTGCTATGATACGGTTTAAATCCTGACTGAAAATCCTCGCAGATACCATTTCTTTCTAGAAAGGAACGTGGATGTGAGGATACTGCCTTTTCTAGTGTCTTTGATGGAAAAGGTAGATTCGAAATCGGCCTGTAATTGTCTAATTCTGTAGGATCAAGTTGCTTTTTTTTAACAAGCGGTTTAATCATATCCAGCTTAAAAGTTTTTGGTGTGTATCCTAATGACAAAGATGAATTAATGGTATTAAGAAGAGGATATATGACCTCTGGAAGCATCTCTTTCAATAACTTGGTATAGGGTCTAGCATTCATGTTGTCGATTTAGATGATTTAATGAGTTTGGAAAATTCTTCCTCTCCTATAGCAACGAATTAATACAAATTTTCCTCAAGGAGACTACAATGCACTGCCTGATGCAATACTGTACTAGACGGTTGCATAGTTATAATTTTCTCCCTGATATTATCAATCTTGTAAGTAAAGAAGTTCATAGTCATTACTGCTGTGCTGCTTTTAAACGTCTGGGATTGAAGCTTTATTTTTAGTTAATTTAGCCACTGTTTCAAATAAATACCTAGGTTTTGTTTATTTTATTCTAATAGGGTTGAAAAATAAGCAGATCTAGCAGCTTTTAAGGCCTCTCTGTACGCAATCGTGCTCTCTTTCCATGAAATTGGAAGAAAACAAAACTTGAGTTTTTTCACATTGAGCTCCATTTTTCTGGCTGCTCTCTTAAGGGCCTGAGTGTGCTCATTATACCACGGCGTTGGAATATTTTCTTTAATCTTCTTTAAGCGCAAAGGAGCAACTGTGTCTAAAGTGCCGTAAAAGAGAGAGTCAAAAGTTTGTCGCAGTATCGAGTTCTTTGAAGCTATCTGCGATGCTGAGGAGATAAAACTGATCAGGAATATTATTAATAAAGCAATCTTTAGTGGCAGAATTGATAGGTCTAACATATTTGTAACAGAGTCGACTTTACAGCCTTGGCTAAATGAAGTATACACGAGACTAGATGATCTGAGATGTCATCACTCTGCTTCATAAATTCAATGGCATCAATCATCATTGATTCCATGCGATAATATTAGATCTAGAATATGATTACGACAATGAGTAGGTCCTGACATGTTGTCTAACTCCAATAGAGTTCAGAATGTCTTTAAATGCCAATCCCAATGCATCTTTTTCGTTATCTACATGTATATTAAAATCACCAACAATTAGCACTTTATCTGCAGCCAGTACTAACTCTGATAGACAATCAGCAAATTCTTTGATATAATCTGTATGGTTCCCTGGTGGCCTGTATACAGTGGCCGGCACAAATCTCAAACATGATTTATCATTTACACTATATTGTGTTACATTAAGCACCAACACTTAAAGAATTATATTTTAAACAAGACTTCTCAGAAGTTCTGAAGATGTTACTATAAATTACAGCAACACCTCCCCCTTTGCCTTTCAGACGGGGCTCATGTTTATAACAGTAATCTTGGGTGGTGAACTCAAAGTAATGTAATCGTCTGGTTTTAGCCAGGTTTCTGTCAAACACAGCACATCTAGGTTATAATCTGTAATTATATTATTAACAATAAGTGCTTTTGAAGTAAGGGATCGAATTTTTAGCAACCCGAGCTTCATCATTTGTTCATCTGTATTATATTTGTTTTTTATTTGTTGAACATTAATTACATTTTTACCCTTAAATGGGTTTAGGAGTTTTTGTATGCCCTAATTCGGGGAACAGACACAGTCTCTATATGATGATATCTAGGTGAAAGGGTCTCTATGTGACAGGATTTATCTGACCTCAGTGACGTGAGACAGCTAGCAGACGGTCGGTTTAGCCAGTCTGTCTGCTTCCTGACCTGAGCCCCAATTCATGTTTGAGATCTAAGTCTATGTGCCATATTACTAGAGAGAAGAGCAGCACCATCCCAGGAGGGATGAATACCATCTCTTTTCAACAGGTCAGGTCTTCCCCAAAAACTTTTCCAATTGTCTATGAATTGTATATTATTTTCCGGACACCACTTCGACAGCCAGCAATTGAGTGAGGACAGTCTACTAAGTATCTCATCACTCCAGCGAACAGAAAGGGTGCCAGAGCAAATTACAGTGCCTGACATCGTACTTGCGAGTTCACACACCTCTTTAACGTTAATTTTAGTGATCTCCGACTGGCGAAGTCGAACATCATTTGTGCCGACGTGAATAATAATCTTAGAGAATTTACGATTAGCATTAGCCAGCACTTTTAAATTTGCTAGGCTGTTAAGGTCCCACAAAACATGAGTCTAGGATTCAGGGACACACGGGGGCGGACTGGCCATCTGTGTGATCTGGAGAATCACAGAACGGCCGGCGGGCCATCCCACCACCCGCCACACATGCAGTCACAGACATCCCAAGTCTCCCGGAAAGTTCTGGGAGTCTCCCGCATATTGATAGCGCCTCCCTGATGCCCGCAAATTAGTTTAAATCTCCCGGAATCTAGAGCGAGCAAGAGCGTGCATGCGTAGCGCGCGCACGGCAGAGGGAGGGAGAGAGCTAGAGAACTTGTGTGAGTGTGTGTGTGCTAGTGTGCCTCACGAAGCGCTTGTAAGGACCCAACCAAATAATTGTCAGCGCGGGTGGGCTTTTATCTGTACTCCCGAACCGAATTAATCAGAAATTACTTTGCAAGTTACTTGCTAGGGATGATGTTAGGAAGTGATATTCAGCTTGCTACATTTTTAATGATTACAGTAGTTAAAACCGCTAAACTTCAACATTTTAGCTGTAAAATGCCACATGCAGTAGCTAATATTAAGAAATATGTTGTGCTTTTACCTTTAAAAATGTAGGTAACGTTACCGTTACTTCTTACAAACTTTGAAGATTTTGAATACAGAAGTTACATTTGTAATGGTGTAGCCTATTTTCATTTAGATGTGGTATTATTATTTGTGCAGTAGCTAAGATTAATTACTGCATAAATTAATTAAGATTATTAAGTAATAAATTCATTTTAAGACAGCATGGAATAGATTGTATTCTGTTAGCTATAATTTGGATGGTATAGTATCATGAGCCACAATTAAAGTCTTGTGACACTCACGCCAGGCGGCAGGCGTTATTGTTGTTGTTGCTGTCGAGTTTCGCACGCCGATTGCTTTGGGCCGGGCCTAGTCAAAGTCCAGGGCCGTTTTTTAGTCCCAGTCCGTCCCTGGGGACACATAACAGATCGACAACGAAGTGCGTGATCCAAAGATAGGTATTTATTATAACTCAACCGACTCACAAATTAACCAGGAAATGAGAGACGGGGAGCTCAGCAACAAGGGAAACGGAAATACAACCCACAGCTCCCCACTCCCAACTCAAGTTCAAAATGGTAAACAATGGCGAAACGGCGATGAGCGGTCTCCTCCTAAGGACATCTCCTACCGTTTTATCTCCAGTCCTTCCCCAGCACCACCAATCAAAACTAAGAAAACGGAAACAAGACAACATTAACATAATAAACCTTAATTAGAGGACTCCAGGACAGGCGTTCGTGATACACGCGTAACACAGGCGCTCTGGCTCTCTGCAAACATGTGACTATGGTGGCTGGTGTCTCTATTTTCACGCTCTGTGTAATAGAATCGCCAATAACTTGGGCACATTCAACAGGATTCTCAGTGGGTGTTTCACTGAGTGGGGAGAACCTGTTTAATGTTGTAATCGGAACGGAAGAATGGTGTTTTGTCCCGCGACTACAGCGCCTCACGGTCACCCAGTTGGCCTGCTGCACGGGCTCTACAGCCGGAACCGAACAATGTACAGAGTTAACTAAGCTAGTTGCATCCATAGGAGTATCTAAAGCCCTTGCACTCTTACTATCCTCAATTAAAGTTTGGATGCGTGTCTCTAGTTCTGAAATCTTCTCCGTCAGCCTGACTGTCTCCCTGCATTTATCACAAGTAAATGCTATATTGCTGACAGAGAAGATTATACTATACATGTGACATGAAGTGCAAGTGACAATAACAGGAGAAGACATTAATCACCGTGTTTGTTGACTGATCCTATACTTGCCACAGTTATTTGATGGATTCGTAAAAGGCGCAAGCTAAAATAAAATAAAGACGACAGGCACGGATGGCGCGTTAACAGGCTAGCGAGTTACTAGCGTGCTGTGGAGGCTAGTGTAATTTCTAGCGTGTTATGCTAGTGATAATGATTTAGATAGAAGCTAGCGATGTCAGATTAATGTGTGGTGATGAATAAGATGTAATTAGCAAAATAAACAACACGGAATGATTGTAAATAAAGATTCAAACCCGAAAGCAATATGGAGCTTACAGACGCAAACCACTCAGCAGCAAGGCAGACAGGAGCAATCGATCAAGGCAGCAAATATAAAGGACCACATGGTCATGAAGCAAAGTAACTCCCTCTTAAAGGTGCAATGTGTAATATTTCTGAGGAGCTATTGACAGAAATGCAATATAAGATCCATAACTATGTTTCCAGTGGTGTATAAAGATCTTGCATAATGAACCATTGTGTTTTTATTACCTTAGAATGAGACATTTATATCTACATAACCGCGGGCACCCCCTTCTATGGAGGTAGTCATGTTTCTACCGTAGCCGAGAGCGAACAAACAGCGCTACAGAGCGCGTTTCGTCACTACCTTGAAAGAGAAGCAGCAGAAAAAGAAGCAGAAGAATTTTGTACAAATGAAGGACCACAGCTATTATTTAGCACAAGAGCCGACAGAGGGTGAATCTGCTTCGCAGAAACGAAAGCATGATGAAGCCACAATAATACGGGAGAAACTCAGGCAGAAATAACGGGTCAACATTGGTGTGGCTTTTCCCAGATGGAAGGGTCTAATGAGGGAAAAATGTTTTCAAAGCAAAGTTGCCTGTTTTCTGCTGGATAGGTAAGGTATTCCAACTTTAGCAATGCAAATGAAAACTGTTGTTTGATAATGTTAGCATTACCTGGAAGCTAGCCATAGACACCGTGAGAAGTGACTTTTCCCTTGTCAGTGGTGTAAAATATGTAGTTAGTGTTTCATGTAACTTAGTTCTTATATCACCTTGAAAACGCATTTGCAGCTGCACAGCAGCACACTGAGCATCTGGCACACTCATAGGCTGTGCTGCAGCAACTGCACAGCCAATGGCGCGGGCGACTCCGACATGCAACCAATGAGCTAGCCCAACGTCAGAGCCCACCGAGGGGGCGTGGCCCAGCCTATATAGACCCCCGAATTCGCCATTATAGCAGATTTTTACTCCTTCAGCGACAGTACACATGTCCCTGAACTTTTACTGTTATTCGCCGTCGAACAAGCCTTTTCAGCCTGAGCGTGCTTCTCTTCAGCTGACTTCGCCTGCACGTCGTTGTCTCCTGACGCCGTCTCACCTGTGGCTATCTGGCGACAGCCTATATCCTTTCTATAACGTGATTATTTTCAGATATGCCTCGTTCATCCTGCGCCACGTGCGGAGACCAACACTTGAGCTGCATTTCCTGCCTGGGGATCCACCACGCAGAGAATGCACTCTCTGCCGGCGACGGTGCGGCCTGCGAAAGCATGCCTATCTCCGTACTGCGCAATCGGCTAGCTCTCTCCCGAGACGGCGATGCCGCTTCCTCCATGCTCTCTATTCCAAGGAAGAAGAAGCATCGCAGCCAACGGCAACCGCAGAGTATGGAAGTTGGTGAACACACGCCGGCCACCTCCCCGTGTGTTTCACTTTCTCCTACTCGGTACTCGGACGCCCTCACCGGTCCTGTTCGTAGGCCCAAGCCACCGTCTTCACCTCATCCAGCCAAACCGGTGAAGCAGGCCTCTCAGCCCCGCCCTGTGGCCGCTGATAGCCACCGCCAGTCAAGGCCCACGAAGCGCTACCCGCTCCCCCGGCGTGGCCTGGCAAACCATCCCCTGTGTGTCGAGTTGGGTCTGTTTGTTTTGTTTCAGGAATACACGGCCTCGGCGGGCTCTGACGTTGGGCTAGCTCATTGGTTGCATGTCAGAGTCGCCCGTGCCATTGGATGTGCAGTTGCTGCAGCACAGCCTATGAGCGTGCCAGACACTCAGTGTGCTAGCTATGCAGCTGCAAATGCATTTTAAAATAGGCTTCAGTAAATCGAGGAAAAGGAGTTTCCGCCCACTGCGAACTGAGGTTACGATAGTAACCGAGTAGTTACTTTGTCTAGTATTGTCTCTTGTTACCTCTGTTGGTGAGTTTTCTGTTCATGTTTAAGTTTATAGTTCCAAGTCTTTTGTATAATTTGATTTTGTTCATATTTGTCTTCTTTGAAATACTGCACATGGGTTCTTCAAACTTGCCAACAGTGATTACCTTACAGAATACTAGACCGACAAATCATGAATCCAGTAGTTCGTCTCCTTTGCCTCTGTCAAGGAGACAGCACTATAGAGGACTATGTGGAGCAATTTTTGGGACTTTGCCATCAGGTAGATGATGTTTTGATGATTGTTGTGTTAAAAGGTATCTTTCGCAATGGACTAAGTTGGTACTCAACCAGAATAATACTTTTACCAAAATTGGGATGTGTATTTACTGCCTTTTACCGCTAAGTGGCGCTGTAATCACAGACTTTGAAAAGTGTCAGTTTATTCTCTTTATGACGTAATCTGCCGCTGGCATTGAGCGCTGAGGTTGGTTGCAGATAAATTTAAGTTAAACATTGTAGTTAAACGAATTCATAATCACAATACTGAAAGTAGCCTATATTAAAAAAATAAATTAAAATCAAATAAAACGAAGTGAAATAAAAATAGTATCATCAAATTTATTATTGCATCAAATTTAAGCAGAGAAGGCCTAGGCCTACTAGGTTAGAAAGGCTATGTCAATAGGTTATTTGTCTTTTACTTCGTGTTATTTTAATTTGTTAGTAGATATATTAACTGAAACATAAGTGTAATAAATTAAACCAAATAAGCAATTATATGATTTGCAGTTAGGCTACAATCATTTCAGATTGGAAATATAACACACACACACACATATACATGGGAATACAACAACAAAATGATTACCGTATCACACACATTTGTTTCAACTGTAAATGCATCCATGATTTTTTTTTTTTTGTTCGATAATGTGTTGCATTTTATATTCTGTATTTTTCGGGGATTTTATTGTAGGTTACTAAATTATATTATCCATTAATTAACTTTTTAGCCTAGACCTAAAAAAGAAACACCGTCACATTAAACTATAAGCTACATCTTGCAGGCTTTGGAAGTTAAAAGTTGAAAAAGTTATATATATATATATATATATATATATATATATATATATATATATATATATATATATATATATATATATATATATATATATATATATATATATATATATTTTTTTTTATTATTATGAAAAATGCACAAATACAATTCTCGATTTTTATATGAATATATTTTCCAAACCATGTTTTTTAATCTCAAACTGTAAGAACATCATATAGCTATAAATCTTAAAATATATATTATTTTTATTTATTATTATTTGAAACCATAAATCCGTAAGTCTAAAAACCATAATATGAATGTTAGCTAAAATTATAACAACGTCAACACGAAGAAAACTTTATTACATTACATTAGGAATATATTAGTCTAATAAATACATTCTCTGGGAATTTATACTTCAAGTTGTCACAGCAAAAAAAAATTGAATTCCCATTTTTTTTAGGGCACAAATGCTGGGTTACTATTTTTATTGAAGTAAAAATTGTCTTTCCCTATAGGCCTACTTCATTTATTTATGGTATATATATTATATATATATATATATATATATATATATGTTGTGTGACATTCTAACACATTTAACGCGTGACGCACTCAAACACAACTGAGAAACATTTTTATCTTATCATATACATATTAACTAGTCAATGTTTATGATAAGATAAAAATGTTTCTCAGTTGTGTCAAGTCCGTCTAACGTTTTTCTTTAATGGTTGAGAGACATTTATCTTATATACATTGACTAGTTGTGTGTGTGCATCACGCGTTAAATGTTTTAGAATGTCACACACCATTCAAATGCAAAATATGCGCCCTCCCCCACTTTAAGCTAACTCAAGCCAGCTCCTGAGATGAGGCTGGCAATATGTTGGGTTTTTCCCCGGCTCATAACTGAGCTCCCAAGCATTCCTCAAGCATTTTATTAAAGAAAATTATGCTGATCATAACAACATAGTACTATTTCATTCTTATATCATAAAGAACGCAAAACCCAAATGCTGCTGACTAACTTAGCTAATAGCAAGTCAAGACAATGTTTTAATTAATTTACAATAATTTAGTTTCATTTATTTCAGTGTTAATGTTTGAGTTAATAAATCCTCTACAAATTAAATTAACACAAAGTGGGCTATAAGAAGCCTTTATAGGCTACATAAAAAAGCCAAGGGCTTAAAGTCTTAACATTTTTAGGCTTTTTTTTTTTTTGGTTATATGAAATACCAAAAATTACTTCGAGTAATAGCTTCATGTAGGCTACATTACTTTACGTTTTAAGCGAGCCGGGAGAGAGAGAAGCAATACAGTGCTATAGGCCTACAGTGGGAATTCGTTTAACTAAAGGTTTCACTTTAATTCAGTGGCTACCACAGCTCTCAAAGAGAGAGCTTAGCCTATTATACTTGAAAGAATTACCCTACTGACACGGTTACTTTCTAACTTGTCAAAGTCTGTGATTACAGCGCCACATAGCGGTAACAGGCAGCAAAAACCCATCTCTAATGTTACCGCCGCGGGATATATATATATATTATAGGCCTATATTAAGTAGGCCTATAAAAACCATATTGAGTGTTTTTTTTAAGCTAGATAGCTATAGGTTATAATAAGACTAGGCCTATTAAGTTATTTTAGCTGTTATAAGAAAAAAAATTCCAAGTGAACGCGCCGCCGCTTTTGTCAAACGCTAATTCGATATGCCAGAATAAAACCCTATTTCTGAACAATGCGTAACGCCACTCGGCCTGGTGTGCCAAATCACTTAATTTTAAACTTCAATATTTCATTCAAAACAATCTCAAAACGCTTTGAGACATTTTTTTTTAATGCATTGAAACCAGAATCTTAACTGAATCGCGCTCCATGTTATCTCTCAAAAATAATTATTTCTGTAGGCTATATGGTATAGGCCTACCCCATGTAGTTTAATTTTTTTTAACAGGACTGCTTTTAAAATTACTATGAAATTAGGCTAGCCTAGGCTACTATAAATTACTATGAAATTATATCGCTCACGAGAGAGAAGCGCTCTTCATTCGTTTCATTCCTCAATAGAATAGTACAAATATTCAGCGTCATTGCACCTAGCCTACTTTATTTTCACTGACTGCAGATATAACAGTCTTTTGGTGTAGTCTACTTTTTGATTGTTTGTCATTGCGCTGGTCTCCATAGGAATAGGCTAAGCTAATTGTTATCTCTATTTTTAACTTTTGATTTTATTTTTATTTTCTTTTATTTCTAAAATTGATTCTATCTTTTGTTCTATAAAAAAAGTTTTATTTTTAAACCACCTACATTTTAAAATATGGCAATTGCTGTTTTGCACAATGTCCCTTTGCGCCACCTGGCGGTCATTTCGCGAACGACTTTGAAATGCGACTGGTTTATTTTTGCCGCGGTGGATTTGCCGTAGCACGAGTCACGGCGGTAATAGGCATTCTGGTTGAGTACCTACCATTGTGAATAGAGGTGTTTATGATGTGCGTGAGTGCGAGTATAACTGAGGAAGAAATGGCTTGAAGTAGGTTAGTAGGAATAGGATCAAGCGGACAGGTAGTAGGATGATTGGAAAGGAGGAGTTTGGAGACTTCTGCCTCTGACAGCAGAGAGAATGAGGGTAGAATGTGTGTGTAAGTTTGTGGATTGGTTAATTGGCCACTGATGGTGGTTTTATTTATGAAGAATGTGGCGCAGTCATCAGCTGTTAGGGTTGATGAAGGAGGAGGAGGAGGGGGGTTGAGAAGAGAGGAGAAGGTTTTGAAAAGCATGTGAGAGTCAGAAGAATTGTTAATTTTGTAGTGATAGTAAGTCATTTTAGCAGTAGAGATATTAGCAGAGAAGGAAGAGAGGAGAAATTGATAAAGACCAAGGTCAATAGGATCTTTCGATTTGCACCACCTCCGCTCTGCACCCCTGAGTTTAGAACGATGTTCACGGAGAACATCAGATAACCAGGGGGTAGAGGGTGTGGTGCGGGCTGGCCTGGAAGAAAGGGGGCAGAAGTTTTTAAAGTGGGGAAAAGAGTATCAGTTGTACTGTTAGTATCTAGTGCTGAGAGCTTATCAGGTGGAGGTAGTGTGGATGAGACCAAAGAGGATAGGCGAGATGGTGAGAGTGAGCGTAGGTTTCGCCGAAAGGTGACCTGTGGAGGAGTCTGTGTTGTGTTCTGAGGCAGGTTGAGAGTGAGGAGGAAGTGATCTGAGGTGTGCAGTGGAGTGACCAGTGTATGGTCAGTGGAGCAGTGGCGCGTGTAAATAAGGTCTAATTGGTTACCTGATTTGTGGGTAGCCGCAGTAGATACTCGTTTGAGGTCGAATGAGGCAAGCAGAGTGTGGAAATCAGCAGCCTGACGTCTTTCTAGGTGGATGTTGAAGTCTCCAAGAACTATGAGAGGAGTACCATCCTCAGGGAAGGATGAGAGTAGCACATCAAGCTCCTCCAAGAAACTGCCAAGCTGACCTGGGGGGCGATAGATAATTACAAAATGGATTTTTATAGGACTAGTGATGGTAATATTATTATTATTATTAGTAGTAGTAGTGTTTAATTTTATTTACCAAAGAAGAAAACCCAGTGGCAAAAAAGAGCAAGTGTCAATTGAACTTGGCCAAAAGGATCAAGAAAAAAGGAGGCGTATATGGATGAGGGCAAAACGGAGGCAGAGAGAGAAGTTGTATATTGACCAATATACAAAAAACAATATACTGAACCTGACCCCAGAGTCTTTAAATTTGACACCTGACATCTCAGTGGATGAGGTGCCACAGGAACCACCTTTGCCATCTGAACCAGATAAAATCTTCTACTTTAAAGAAGACCTGTATACAACCATTAGTGAGCCACCACAACCTCTAAATGCATTGTCCTCAAGATTATGCTCCAAAGACTGGATGACTTTCAAGAATATATAGCATCTCATTGTTAAACAATTTAAACATTTGTTCCAAGAACAATTAAAAGCTTTAATGTTTTAATTACTTTAATATCATTAACAGTATGATATACGTATGTACATATTTTCGTTCCAGTAACAATGAAATGTTTTTAACGTTTTATGTACTTTTTTTTACATTAATATTATATTAACAATAAAATGTGCTTCTGTAGCTATGTGTGTCTGTGTGTTGTCTTAAATATTAATGTCAAGGGCAGCAGACAGTTATTCGGTATAACCAGCATTGGTCATTCGGTAAAACCAATATATAGTAAATATTTAAATTGAATAATAATATTGTTTTTAATAACTAAGGGGAACTAAAATAATACAAATATAAAGCAGATTAGCCTTTTTTTCTACAATTCCTCTTTTCTCATTTCCCTGTGCAATGTTTTACTTGAATATGTTGGAGGGTTTAGAGTAGTCCAATAAAATGAATACATTTATGAGATCAGTGATAGTTATTTTAGAATTCTTCCGTGTTACACACTGTATACCATCTAGTCAAGTCAAGTCACCTTTAGAGAAATAGAGACACTAGCCACCATAGTCGCATGTTTGCCGGGAGCCAGAGCGCCTGACATCAAAGCAAATTTAAAAGTAATGGCTAATGCTAATCGTAAATTCTCTAAGATCATTATTCATGTCGGCACTAATTATGTTCGACTCCGCCAGACGGAGATCACCAAAATTAATATTAAAGAGGTGTGTAAACTTGCAAGTACGATGTCAGGCACTGTAATTTGCTCTGGCCCCCCTTCCTGTTCGCAGAAGTGATGCGATAATTAGCAGATTGGCCTCACTCAATGGTGGGTTGTCTAAGTGGTGTCCCTTGAATAATATAGAATTCATAGACAATTGGAAAAGTTTTGGGGCAGGCCTGACCTGTTGAAAAGAGATAGTGTTCATCCCTCCTGGGATGGTGCTGCTCTTCTCTCTAGTATGGCACATAGTCTTAGAGCTAAAACATGACAATCTGGGGCTCAGGTCAGGAAGCAGACAAACTGGCTAAACCGACCATCTGCTAGCGGCCTCGCGTCACCAAGGTCAGATAAATCCCATCACATAGAGCCTCTTTCACCTAGATATCATCATATAGAGACTGTGTCTGTTCCCCGAATTTGGAAATCCAAAAAAACGTCAGGTTAAAAATGTAATTGATGTTCAACAAATAAAAAACAGATATAATACAGATGAGCAAATAATAAAGCTTGGGTTGCTGAATATTCGATCCCTTACTTCAAAATCGCTCATAGTTAATGATATGATTTCAGATTATAATCTAGATGTGCTGTGTTTGACAGAAACCTGGCTAAAACCAAACGATTACATTACTTTAAATGAGTCAACCCCACAAGATTACGGTTATAAACATGAACCATGTCTAAAATGCAAAGGGGGAGGTGTTGCTGTAATTTATAGTAATATTTTCAAAAGCACTAAGAAATCTATTTTTGTTATTTTTGTTGGTGCTTAATGTAAAAATATATAGTGTAAACGATAAATCACGTTTGAGATTTCTGCTGGCTACTGTATACAGGCCACCAGGGCACCATAAAGATTTTATCAAAGAATTTGCATACTTTCTATCAGAATTAGTATTGGCTAACGATAAAGTACTAATTGTTGGTGATTTTAATATACATATAGATAATGAAAAAGATGCATTGGGATTGGCACTTAAAGACATTGTAAACTCAATTAGAGTTAGACAACACGTGTCAGGACCCACTCATTGTCGTAATCATACTCTACAACTAATATTATCACATGGAATAGATTTTGATGCCGTTGAAATTCTGCAGCAGAGCGATGACATCTCAGACCATTATCTAGTCTCATGTAAATTACATTTAGCCAAGGCTGCAAAGCCGACTCCGTGTTATAAATATGTTAGACCTATAACTTCAGCCACTAAAGATTGCTTTAGCAATAATCTTCCTAATCAGTTTCATCATCTCAGCATCCCGGATAGCTTAGAAGAACTTGATATTGCAACAGAAACTTTTAACTCTCTCTTTTCCAGCACTTTAGACGCAGTTGCTCCGTTGCGCTTAAAGAAGTTTAAAGAAAATATTCCAACGCCCTGGTACAACGAGCACACTCAGGCCCTTAAGAGAGCAGCCAGAAAAATGGAGCGCAACTGGAAGAAAACAAAACTAGAGGTATTTCAGATTTCATGGAAAGAGAGCTCGATTGCTTACAGAGAGGCTTTAAAAGCTGGTAGATCTGCTTATTTTTCAACCCTATTAGAAGAAAATAAACATAATCCTAGGTATTTATTTGAAACAGTGGCTAAACTAACGAAAAAGAAAGCTTCAAGCACAGAAGTTTCCGGGCAACACAGTAATGACTTTATGAACTTCTTCACTTATAAGATTGATAATATCAGGGACAAAATTATAACTATGCAACCGTCTACTACAGTATCGCATCAGGGAGTGCATTGTAGTCTCCCTGAGGAAAATTTTTATTCATTTGTTGCTACAGGAGAGGAAGAATTCTGCAAACTCGTTAATTCATCTAAATTGACAACTTGTATGTTAGACCCTAAACTGACTAAGCTATTGAAAGAGATGCTTCCAGAGATCATAGATCCTCTTCTTAATATCATCAATTCGGCTTTGTCTCTAGGATACGTACCAAAAACCTTTAAGCTGGCTATGATAAAACCGCTTGTTAAAAAAACGCAACCTGATCCTTCAGAATTAGTCAATTACAGGCCGATCTCAAATCTGCCTTTTCTGTCAAAGATATTAGAAAAAGCAGTATCCTCACAACTGTGTCCCTTCCTTGAAAGAAATGATATCTGGAAGGATTTTCAGTCAGGATTTAGACCACACCATAGTACTGAGACAGCTCTCATTAGAGTTACAAATGATTTACTTTTATCATCCGAACGTGGTTGTAGCTCTCTATTAGTGTTACTTGACACAATTGACCACAACATTCTTTTAAATAGACTAGAAAACTATGTTGGCATTAGTGGAATTGCACTAGCATGGTTTAAATCATACTTATCTGACCGTTATCAGTTTGTAGCAGTAAAGGAAGAGATGTCTTATCGATCACAAGTTCAGTATGGCGTACCACAAGGCTCAGTACTAGGACCGCTGCTGTTCACTCTGTACATGCTACCATTAGGAGATATCATTAGGAAACATGGAATTCGCTTTCACTGTAATGCCGATGATACTCAGCTGTATATTTCTTCAAAACCTAACGAAACTTACCAATTCACAAAATTAACGGAATGCATAGCTGATATAAAAAAATTGGATGACTAGTAATTTCCTACTACTAAACTCTGAAAAAACAAAGATTCTAATTATTGGACAAAAAACTTCCACACGTCATAACCTAGAATACTGTCTAACACTTGATGGCTGCTCTATTAAGTCTTCGTCTTCGGTTAGGAACCTGGGTGTGCTCTTTGATAGCAATCTTTCATTTGAATGTCACGTGTCTAGTATCTGTAAAACCGCATTTTTCCATCTTAAAAATATATCTAAATTACGACATATGCTCTCATTAACAAATGCGGAACAATTAGTTCACGCTTTCATGACATCAAGACTAGATTATTGTAATGCTCTACTGGGTGGTTGCCCTGCACGCTTAATAAATAAACTACAGCTGGTCCAAAACGCTGCAGCTCGAGTTCTTACTAGAACCAGGAAACATGACCATATTAGCCCGGTTCTGTCAACACTGCATTGGCTGCCTATTAAACATCGTATCAATTTTAAAATATTGTTGATTACTCACAAAGCACTAAATGGTTTAGCTCCGCAGTACTTGAGCGAGCTCTTAACGCATTATAGTCCTTCACGTCTATTGCGATCTCAAAATTCGGCCCAGTTGATAATACCTAGAATATCAAAATCGACTGCTGGCGGTAGATCCTTTTCCTATTTAGCACCAAAACTTTGGAACAGTCTTCCTACCATTTCCCGGATAGCAGACACACTCTGTCAGTTCAAAGCTAGACTAAAAACACATCTCTTTGACCTAGCATACACACACATTATAGACTTCTATAATTCAATGTTAGGCTGCATAGATTAGGTCAGCCGGAACTGGGAACACTTCCCTTGAATCCTGATGTACTCGTTACATCATAAGAAGAATGGCATCTACGCTAATTTTAGTGTCTTTGTTTATCCCGAGGTTTTCCCGCAGCCTACCGGAACCAGGCCGTATCCAGATCTGACTAGGAGCTTTGCATGGACCCGATGACAACGCAGTGCTGAAGTGCCAACTAGCCTCTCCCTAGGGAGGATCCCTTTCCATCTCTACAGATAAAACGTTGTGATTCCGGTTCGCGTACCCACCCCGAAGTGATAAAATAAAACAAAATTCTGTATCAAATTACAGTTACTGTAAATCCAGCCTCTAGTTCATAAACGCCAGAGGAGAACTGGCCCCTGACTGAGCCTGGGTTCTCCCAAGGTTTTTTTTTCCCTCCATTTAGTCACCTGATGGAGTTTTAGGACACCAGTAGGTCACTTGATGGAGTTTTTCGTTTTTTTGCCACTGTTGCCTTTGGCTTGCTCAGTTGGGGATATTCAAATTAATTAACCAAGCATTAATACCATTGATCAGCCCTACCAAACGTGGATGTTTTTTCCACTAAGAAACAAACATTATGTTATTTGATTGATACTGTGAAGCTGCTTTGATGCAATTTATATTGTGAAAAGCGCTATATAAATACACTTGACTTGACCTTTATTTATTTAGCGCATTTTACAATACAGATTGTTTCAAAGCAGCTTCACAGTAATAACAAGAAAACAATACATCAAAGTTTGTTTCTTGAAGAAAATTGCATCATCATCCACCTTAAACAAGGCAAATCAATAATATTGTTGAATATTTAAATGTCCCCAACTAAGCAAGCCAAGCAAACTTCAGGGATGCGTTGTCGTCGCATCCAGACGAAGGTACTTCATCAGATCTGGATACGGCCTGGATCCGGCGGACTGCGGTAAACTGACGCCATTCTTCTTATGAAAAACTAGTAAATCAGGATTTATGGGAAGTGTTCCCTGTTCCGGCTGACCTAATCTATGCAGCCTAACTTTGAATTATAGAAGTCTATAGTGTGTTATGTGTAAGCTACTCCAAAGAGATGTGTTTTTAATTTAGCTTTGAACTGACAGAGTGTGTCTGCTTCCCGGACAATGGTAGGAAGACTGTTCCAAAGTTTTGGTTCTAAATAGGAAAAGGATCTACCGCCAGCAGTCGATTTTGATATTCTAGGTATTATCAACTGGCCGGAATTTTGAGATCGCAATAGACGTGAAGGACTATAATGCGTTAAGAGCTCGCTCAAGTACTGTGAAGCTAAACCATTTAGTGCTTTATAAGTAATCAGCAATATATTAAAATTTATACGATGTTTAATAGGCAGCCAATGCAGTGTTGACAGAACCGGTCTAATATGGTCAAGTCAAGTCAAGTCAAGTGTATTTATATAGCGCTTTTCACAATATAAATTGCATCAAAGCAGCTTCACAATATCAATCAAATAACATAATGTTTGTTTCTTAGTGAAAAAACATCCACGTTTGGTAGGGCTGATCAATGGTATTAATGCTTGGCTAATTATTTTGAATATCCCCAACTGAACAAGCCAAAGGCAACAGTGGCAAGGAACCGAAAAACTCCATCAAGTGACCTACTGGTGTCCTAAAACTCCATCAGGTGACCTAATGGAGAAAAAAAAACCTTGGGAGAACCCAGGCTCAGTCGGGGGCCAGTTCTCCTCTGGCGTTTATGAACTAGAGGCCGGATTTACAGTAACTGTAAATTTGATACAGAATTTTGTTTTATTTTATCACTTCGGGGTGGGTACGCGAACCGGAATCACAACATTTTATCTGTAGAGTGGGAAAGGGATCCTCCATAGGGAGAGGCTAGTTGGCACTTCAGCACTGCGTTGTCATCGGGTCCAGGCAAAGCTCCTAGTCAGATCTGGATACGGCCTGGATCCGGTCGGCTGCGGGAAAACCTCGGGATAAACAAAGACACTAAAATTAGCGTAGATGCCATTCTTCTTATGATGATGTAACGAGTACATCAGGATTTAAGGGAAGTGTTCCCAGTTCCGGCTGACCTAATCTATGCAGCCTAATATTGAATTATAGAAGTCTATAATATATTATGTGTATGCTAGGTCAAAGAGATGTGTTTTTAGTCTAGCTTTGAACTGACAGAGTGTGTCTGCTTCCCGGACAATGGTAGGAAGACTGTTCCAAAGTTTTGGTGCTAAATAGGAAAAGGATCTACCGCCCGCAGTCGATTTTGAAATTCTAGGTATTATCAACTGGCCCGAATTTTGAGATCGCAATAGACGTGAAGGACTATAATGCGTTAAGAGCTCGCTCAAGTACTGCGGAGCTAAACCATTTAGTGCTTTGTAAGTAATCAACAATATTTTAAAATTTATACGATGTTTAATAGGCAGCCAATGCAGTGTTGACAGAACCGGGCTAATATGGTCATATTTCCTGGTTCTAGTAAGAACTCGAGCGGCTGCGTTTTGGACCAGCTGTAGTTTATTTATTAAGCGTGCAGGGCAACCACCCAGAAGAGCATTACAATAATCTAGTCTTGTTGTCATGAAAGCATGAACTAATTGTTCCGCATTTGTTAATGTGAGCATATGTCGTAATTTAGATATATTTTTAAGATGGAAAAATGCGGTTTTACAGATACTAGACACATGACTTTCAAATGAAAGATTGCTATCAAAGAGCACACCCAGGTTCCTAACCGACGACGAAGACTTAACAGAGCAGCCATCAAGGGTTAGACAGTATTCTAGGTTATTACGTGTGGAAGTTTTTTGTCCAATAATTAGAATCTCTGTTTTTTCAGAGTTTAGTAGTAGGAAATTACTAGTCATCCAATTTTTTATATCAGCTATGCATTCCGTTAATTTTGTGAATTGGTAAGTTTCGTTAGGTTTTGAAGAAATATACAGCTGAGTATCATCGGCATAACAATGAAAGCTAATTCCATGTTTCCTAATGATATGTCCTAATGGTAGCATGTACAGAGTGAACAGCAGCGGTCCTAGTACTGAGCCTTGTGGTACGCCATACTGAACTTGTGATCGATAAGACATCTCTTCATTTACTGCTACAAACTGATAACGGTCAGATAAGTATGATTTAAACCATGCTAGTGCAATTCCACTAATGCCAACATAGTTTTCCAGTCTATTTAAAAGAATGTTGTGGTCAATTGTGTCAAATGCAGCACTAAGATCAAGTAACACTAATAGAGAGATACAACCACGATCGGATGATAAAAGTAAATCATTTGTAACTCTAATGAGAGCTGTCTCAGTACTATGGTGCGGTCTAAATCCTGACTGAAAATCCTCGCAGATATCATTTCTTTCAAGAAAGGAACACAGTTGTGAGGATACTGCTTTTTCTAATATCTTTGACAGAAAAGGCAGATTTGAGATCGGCCTGTAATTGACTAATTCTGAAGGATCAAGTTGCGGTTTTTTAACAAGCGGTTTTATCATAGCCAGCTTAAAGGTTTTTGGTACATATCCTAGAGACAAAGACGAATTAATGATATTAAGAAGAGGATCTATGATCTGTGGAAGCATCTCTTTCAGTAGCTTAGTCGGTATAGGGTCTAACATACAAGTTGTCGATTTAGATGAATTAACGAGTTTGCAGAAATCTTCCTCTCCTATAGCAACAAATGAAAACAATTTTTCCTCAGGGAGACTACAATGCACTCCCTGATGCGATACTGTAGTAGACGGTTGCATAGTTATAATTTTGTCCCTGATATTATCAATCTTATAAGTGAAGAAGTTCATAAAGTCATTACTGCTGTGTTGCTTGGAAACTTCTGTGCTTAAAGCTTTCTTTTTCGTTAGTTTAGCCACTGTTTCAAATAAATACCTAGGATTATGTTTATTTTCTTCTAATAGGGTTGAAAAATAAGCAGATCTAGCAGCTTTTAAAGCCTCTCTGTAAGCAATCGAGCTCTCTTTCCATGAAATCCGAAATACCTCTAGTTTTGTTTTCTTCCAGTTGCGCTCCATTTTTCTGGCTGCTCTCTTAAGGGCCTGAGTGTGCTCGTTGTACCACGGCGTTGGACTATTTTCTTTAATCTTCTTTAAGCGCAACGGAGCAACTGCGTCTAAAGTGCTGGAAAAGAGAGAGTTAAAAGTTTCTGTTGCAATATCGAGTTCTTCTAAGCTATCCGGGATGCTGAGATGATGAAACTGATTAGGAAGATTATTGATAAAGCAATCTTTAGTGGCAGAAGTTATAGGTCTAACATATTTATAACACGGAGTCGGCTTTGCAGCCTTGGCTAAATGTAATTTACATGAGACTAGATAATGGTCTGAGATGTCATCGCTCTGCTGCAGAATTTCAACGGCATCAACATCTATTCCATGTGATATTAGATCTAGAGTATGATTACGACAATGAGTGGGTCCTGACACGTGTTGTCTAACTCCAATTGAGTTTACAATGTCTTTAAGTGCCAATCCCAATGCATCTTTTTCATTATCTACATGTATATTAAAATCACCAACAATTAGTACTTTATCGTTAGCCAATACTAATTCTGATAGAAAGTCCGCAAATTCTTTGATAAAATCTTTATGGTGCCCTGGTGGCCTGTATACAGTAGCCAGCAGAAATCTCAAACGTGATTTATCGTTTACACTATATATTTTTACATTAAGCACCAACACTTCAAAAGAAGTATATTTAAAAATAGATTTCTTAGTGGTTTTGAAAATATTACTATAAATTACAGCAACACCTCCCCCTTTGCGTTTTAGACGAGGTTCATGTTTATAACAGTAATCTTGTGGGGTTGACTCATTTAAAGTAATGTAATCGTTTGGTTTTAGCCAGGTTTCTGTCAAACACAGCACATCTAGATTATAACTTGAAATCATATCATTAACTATGAGCGATTTTGAAGTAAGGGATCGAATATTCAGCAACCCAAGCTTTATCATTTGTTCATCTGTATTATATCTGTTTTTTATTTGTTGAACATCAATTAAATTTTTTACCTGACGTTTTTTGGATTTCCAAATTCGGGGAACAGACACAGTCTCTATATGATGATATCTAGGTGAAAGAGGCTCTATGTGATGGGATTTATCTGACCTTGGTGACGCGAGGCCGCTAGCAGACGGTCGGTTTAGCCAGTCTGTCTGCTTCCTGACCTGAGCCCCAGATTGTCATGTTTTAGCTCTAAGACTATGTGCCATATTACTAGAGAGAAGAGCAGCACCATCCCAGGAGGGATGAACACCATCTCTTTTCAACAGGTCGGGCTTGCCCCAAAAACTTTTCCAATTGTCTATGAATTCTATATTATTCAACGGACACCACTTAGACAACCAACCATTGAGTGAGGCCAATCTGCTAACTATCTCATCACTCCTGCGAACAGGAAGGGGGCCAGAGAAAATTACAGTGCCTGACATCGTACTTGCGAGTTTACACACCTCTTTAATATTAATTTTGGTGATCTCCGACTGGCGGAGTCGAACATCATTAGTGCCGACATGAATAATGATCTTAGAGAATTTACGATTAGCATTAGCCAGCACTTTTAAATTTGCTTTGATGTCAGGCGCTCTGGCTCCCGGCAAACATGTGACTATGGTGGCTGGTGTCTCTATTTTCACGTTCCGTGTGATCGAATCACCAATTACCAGGGCACAATCAACAGAATTCTCAGTGGGTGTTTCACTGAGTGGGGCAAATCGATTTGTTATGGTAATCGGAACGGAAGGGTGGTTTTTTAATCCGCGACTAGAGCGATCTCTCACGGTCACCCATCTGCCCTGCTGCCTGGGCTCTACTTCAGCCGGAACCGAATCATGTACAGAGTTCACTATGCTAGGCGCATCCAAAATAGTATCTAAAGCTCTAGTACTATCCTTACTATCCTCAATTAAAGTTTGGATGCGTGTCTCTAGCTCTGAAATCTTCTCCGTCAGCCTGACTGTCTCCTTGCATTTATCACAAATAAATCCTATATTGCCATCGGAGAAGGCTACACTAAACATATGACATGTGACACAGGTGACAATAACAGGACAAGACATTACTCACCGTTTGTGTTGACTGATTCTTACTTACCTGGGCTTTTATGAACTCAAAGGCGCGGGCGCGCGAGAGAAAATAAATAATAAATAAATGAGCGCGGGTGGCGCGTAAACACGCGTTCTGTGCTAACAATAACGGAAGCTAGCGATGTAAGGTTAATCTGAGATGGTGGGTAAACTATATTTAGTAATATAAACAACTAGGAATGATAGTAAATGATGGTTCAAAACAGAAAGAAATACAAAGCTAATACGAGGCGTAGAGCTTACAGCCTCGACGCAAACAAACTCACAGCAGGCAGGAAGGCAGACAGGAGCAATCGATCAGTGAACAGCAGATCAGATCAGACAGATTGTCAGGTCACACTTCCTGGTTCTGGTAAGAACTCGAGCTGCTGCGTTTTGGACCAGCTGTAGTTTGTTTATTAAGCGTGCAGGGCAACCACCCAGTAGAGCAATTACAATAATCTAGCCTTGATGTCATGAACGCATGAACTAATTGTTCCGCATTTGTCAATGAGAGCATATGACGTAATTTAGATATATTTTTAAGATGGAAAAATGCGGTTTTACAGATAATAGACACGTGACTTTCAAATGAAAGATTGCTATCAAAGAGCACACCCAGGTTCCTAACCGACGACGAAGACTTAGAGCAGCCATCAAGTGTTAGACAGTATTCTAGGTTATGATGTGTGGAAGTTTTTTGTCCAATAATTAGAATCTTTGTTTTTTCAGAGTTTAGTAGTAGGAAATTACTAGTCATCCAATTTTTTTATATCAGCTATGCATTCCGTTAATTTTGTGAATTGGTAAGTTTCGTTAGGTTTTGAAGAAATATACAGCTGAGTATCATCGACATAACCGTGAAAACTAATGCCATGCTTCCTAATGATATCTCCTAAGGATAGCATGTACAGAGTGAACTGCAACGGTCCTAGTACTGAGCCTTGTGGTACGCCATACTGAACTTGTGATCGATAAGACATCTCTTCCTTTACTGCTACAAACTGATAACGGTCTAATAAGTATGATTTAAACCATGCTAGTGCAATTCCACTAATGCCAACATAATTTTCGAGTCTATTTAAAAGTATGTTGTGGTCAATGGTGTCAAATGCAGCACTAAGATCGAGTAACACCAATAGCGAGATACAACCGCGATCGGATAATAAGAGCAAATCATTTGTAACTCTAATGAGAGCAGTCTCAGTACTATGGTACGGTCTAAATCCTGACTGAAAATCTAACTATGTTCCTCTAAAAAGGAACATAGTTGTGTGGAGACTGCCTTTTCTAGTATCTTTGACAGAAAAGGTAGATTTGAGATCGGCTTTTAATTGACTAATTCTGTACGATCAAGTTGCTTTTTTTAACAAGTGGTTTGATCATAGCCAGCTTAAAAGTTTTTGGTATGTATCCTAGTGACAAAGATGAATTAATGATATTGAGACGAGGATCTTTGATCTCTGGTCTCTGGAAGCATCTCAACATCAATGTCAAATCAGATGTTTTCATTAATAATTATCTGCAAATTAATAATTTGAAATATATTCATGATTAAACCGAATTACTTTTTTGGTGTCAAATTTTTTTGGATCTTGTAAAAATGACAAAAGCAGTGTTTATTGGTTGCAAAAAAAAGAGACTGGAGCTGCATTCCAGTCAACAGGGTGCAGTGATATTAAATGTACTTGACAAAATTAATTTAGAACACCCTGCCACATTATGTAACATGGGTGACACTTGAGTCATGCATATTAGTTGAGTTTAATGTAAGATGACACAATATATTCTGTAAATAAATATAATTACTATAGGTTTATGTGTCCATGTGAAGTGAGGTATCGACGTTCCATAACTCCCTATGTCATTTGCCGAGCCCGTTGAACTGAATTTTCCCTTTGGATTGGAATCTCTCTTAAGATTCCATAATACCTTGTGAAGTCCTCTTCGCAGGGTACTTACAGTGGAATGTATTAATGCACCTTGGGTTTAGCTGTCAGATTTTTTACTCAAGTGAATATTTTATCTTTAATTTCTGTGCACACATAGTCCTGTATTAAAAAAAAAAAAAAAAAAAAAAAAACAATGTTGAAAAATATATTATGGTCTGATGAGACTTAGATTTAACTGTTTAGCCAAAATTGTAAAAAGTATGTTTGGTGCAAAACCAGCACAGCACATCAGCAAAAAACACCATACTCAAGATGTAGCTATCACAGGCAGGTCCGTAAAGTATGCCAAAGAAGATGTAGTTCAAACAATATTGTTTTCTTTTATAAAACAAAACAAAAGCTGTAATCCAACGAGAGTATAAAAGGAAACCTTCTGAAGTGAATCGATGTGTTCTTGTAAGAAAAATATCCATATTTTTCCTCTGCAGCAGAGCGATGACATCTCAGACCATTATCTAGTCTCATGTAAATTACATTTAGCCAAGGCTGCAAAGCCGACTCCGTGTTATAAATA
This sequence comes from Meda fulgida, assembly GCA_030578275.1. NCBI lineage: Eukaryota > Metazoa > Chordata > Actinopteri > Cypriniformes > Leuciscidae > Meda > Meda fulgida. Next base: position 13,691,173 of record CM060620.1, read on the forward strand.
TGTTAGACCTATAACTTCTGCCACTAAAGATTGCTTTATCAATAATCTTCCTAATCAGTTTCATCATCTCAGCATCCCGGATAGCTTAGAAGAACTCGATATTGCAACAGAAACTTTTAACTCTCTCTTTTCCAGCACTTTAGACGCAGTTGCTCCGTTGCGCTTAAAGAAGATTAAAGTAAATAGTCCAACGCCGTGGTACAACGAGCACACTCAGGCCCTTAAGAGAGCAGCCAGAAAAATGGAGCGCAACTGGAAGAAAACAAAACTAGAGGTATTTCGGATTTCATGGAAAGAGAGCTCGATTGCTTACAGAGAGGCTTTAAAAGCTGCTAGATCTGCTTATTTTTCAACCCTATTAGAAGAAAATAAACATAATCCTAGGTATTTATTTGAAACAGTGGCTAAACTAACGAAAAAGAAAGCTTTAAGCACAGAAGTTTCCAAGCAACACAGCAGTAATGACTTTATGAACTTCTTCACTTATAAGATTGATAATATCAGGGACAAAATTATAACTATGCAACCGTCTACTACAGTATCGCATCAGGGAGTGCATTGTAGTCTCCCTGAGGAAAAGTTGTTTTCATTTGTTGCTATAGGAGAGGAAGAATTCTACAAACTCGTTAATTCATCTAAATCGACAACTTGTATGTTAGACCCTATACCGACTAAGCTACTGAAAGAGATGCTTCCAGAGATCATAGATCCTCTTCTTAATATCATTAATTTGTCTTTGTCTCTAGGATATGTACCAAAAACCTTTAAGCTGGCTATGATAAAACCGCTTGTTAAAAAACCGCAACTTGATCCTTCAGAATTAGTCAATTACAGGCCGATCTCAAATCTGCCTTTTCTGTCAAAGATATTAGAAAAAGCAGTATCCTCACAACTGTGTTCCTTTCTTGAAAGAAATGATATCTGCGAGGATTTTCAGTCAGGATTTAGACCGCACCATAGTACTGAGACAGCTCTCATTAGAGTTACAAATGATTTACTTTTATCATCCGATCGTGGTTGTATCTCTCTATTAGTGTTACTTGATCTTAGTGCTGCATTTGACACAATTGACCACAACATTCTTTTAAATAGACTGGAAAACTATGTTGGCATTAGTGGAATTGCACTAGCATGGTTTAAATCATACTTATCTGACCGTTATCAGTTTGTAGCAGTAAATGAAGAGATGTCTTATCGATCACAAGTTCAGTATGGCGTACCACAAGGCTCAGTACTAGGACCGCTGCTGTTCACTTTGTACATGCTACCATTAGGACATATCATTAGGAAACATGGAATTAGCTTTCATTGTTATGCCGATGATACTCAGCTGTATATTTCTTCAAAACCTAACGAAACTTACCAATTCACAAAATTAACGGAATGCATAGCTGATATAAAAAATTGGATGACTAGTAATTTCCTACTACTAAACTCTGAAAAAACAGAGATTCTAATTATTGGACAAAAAACTTCCACACGTAATAACCTAGAATACTGTCTAACACTTGATGGCTGCTCTAAGTCTTCGTCGTCGGTTAGGAACCTGGGTGTGCTCTTTGATAGCAATCTTTCATTTGAAAGTCACGTGTCTAGTATCTGTAAAACCGCATTTTTTCATCTTAAAAATATATCTAAATTACGACATATGTTCTCATTAACAAATGCGGAACAATTAGTTCATGCTTTCATGACATCAAGACTAGATTATTGTAATGCTCTACTGGGTGGTTGCCCTGCACGCTTAGTAAATAAACTACAGCTGGTCCAAAACGCTGCAGCTCGAGTTCTTACTAGAACCAGGAAATATGACCATATTAGCCCGGTTCTGTCAACACTGCATTGGCTACCTATTAAACATCGTATAAATTTTAAAATATTGTTGATTACTTACAAAGCACTAAATGGTTTAGCTCCGCAGTACTTGAGCGAGCTCTTAACGCATTATAGTCCTTCACGTCTATTGCGTTCTCAAAATTCGGCCCAGTTGATAATACCTAGAATATCAAAATCGACTGCGGGCGGTAGATCCTTTTCCTATTTAGCACCAAAACTTTGGAACAGTCTTCCTACCATTGTCCGGGAAGCAGACACACTCTGTCAGTTCAAAGCTAGACTAAAAACACATCTCTTTGACCTAGCATACACATAATATATTATAGACTTCTATAACTCAATGTTAGGCTGCATAGATTAGGTCAGCCGGAACTGGGAACACTTCCCTTAAATCCTGATGTACTCGTTACATCATCATAAGAAGAATGGCATCTACGCTAATTTTAGTGTCTTTGTTTATCCCGAGGTGTTCCCGCAGCCGACCGGATCCAGGCCGTATCCAGATCTGACTAGGAACTTTGCCTGGACCCGATGACAACGCAGTGCTGAAGTGCCAACTAGCCTCTCCCTATGGAGGATCCCTTTCCCACTCTACAGATAAAATGTTGTGATTCCGGTTCGCGTACCCACCCCGAAGTGATAAAATAAAACAAAATTCTGTATCAAATTACAGTTACTGTAAATCCGGCCTCTAGTTCATAAACGCCAGAGGAGAACTGGCCCCCGACTGAGCCTGGGTTCTCCCAAGGTTTTTTTTTCTCCATTAGGTCACCTGATGGAGTTTTAGGACACCAGTAGGTCACTTGATGGAGTTTTTGGGTTCCTTGCCACTGTTGCCTTTGGCTTGTTCAGTTGGGGATATTCAAAATAATTAACCAAGCATTAATACCATTGATCAGCCCTACCAAACGTGGATGTTTTTTCACTAAGAAACAAACATTGTTATTTGATTGATATTGTGAAGCTGCTTTGATGCAATTTATATTGTGAAAAAGCGCTATATAAATACACTTGACTTGACTTGACTTGACTATTTAAAACTTTATCGACTAAAATAATAACTCTGATAATAGTCGTTTGAAAGAAGAATGTCATATACACCTAGGATGACTTGAGGGTGAGTAAATAATGGGGTAATTTTCATTTTTTGGTGAACTAACCCTTTAAAGGGATAGTTCACCCCAAAATGAAAATTCTGTCAGTAATTACTCACCCTCATGTTGTTCCAACCCCGTAAGACCTTCGTTCACCTTCAGAACACAAATTAAGATATGTTTGATTAAATCTGAGAGCTGGATCACTCCTCCATAGGCTTCTAAGGGATTGAAACTTGCCAGCCCTGAAAAGTTATTAAAGAAATCGTTAAAATAGTCCAAGTGACTACAGTAGCTCAATCTTAAGTGTATCAAGCGACGAGAATTGGCTACTTTTTGTACGTAAAAAAAAAAACAAACAAAAATAATGACTTTATTCAAGTATTAATTTCCTTCTCTCTTGGCCTCGAGATTGTTCACGTAGTATAATTGCGTAGAGCTTTTGGTTGAACGTCACACACATCACACACATGACCAGACACATCTAAATCAACAACAGAATGGCTTTAGCAAGGAACGATTAATGTTTTAGAATGGCCCAGCCACAGCCCAGATCTGAATATAAAGGGTGCTTCAACTAAGTATTAGTTGGTAACACTTTATATTACGACCCGCAAACAACTGCGTAAGTAAACCGAAATTACGGTGTACGTTTCCATAATTATAGTGTACTTCTGTGTAGGTATCAGGGAACAATGTGTTAAGTTTTGGGTAATAAAGGGGTAACAAGCAGATATACAACCTGCAAAGAACTTTGTAAGTAAACCGAAATTACGGTGTACGTTTCTGTAATTATAGTGTACCTCCGTGTAGGTATAAGGGAACAATGTTACGTTTTGGGTAATAAAGGGGTACAACCAGATATACAAGCAAATTATCTATAATGTAATTATTTTAAAACTAACTGGTACCTATTCTGTTAATATATTCCAGGCAAAAATCTGTTGTATAAAAGTTTTTATCTCATTTCTGGCAAAATATGTTCTTGTGCAATGTAGTTACAGGGTAAATTTGACATCTGTGGGTTGTAAATAAAACGTATATATATATATATATATATATATATATATGCGTTATATATATATGGCTGTATGTAAGCACAGTAAGATAAAAATGGAATTTATTGGCTTTTCTTACTAAACTACTTAACGTTAAGCCAAAAAAAAAAAAAAGTTTCTGCTTTGATTTTAATTTAGAACGTACCTTGTAGTACTTAGTACTTACCTTATCACATTGTATTGTATTGACGTTAAAATGTCAGGGCAAATATACTGTGTAATTAAAAAGTTTTGTTTTCTTAATAAGAGTATCTTTCTCTGTAATTACTGTGCAAATAGTGTTTCGTATTGTTACATAGTACTGTAAGTAGTGTTTGTTACACGTTTTAACTGTGTATTTACAGGGTAAGTGTAACTCCTGCGGGCTGTAAATTAAAGTGGCACTTGTTACCCCCTTGTTCTGTGTAGTTACAGGGTAAATACAATATTAAACCAGTATGCTGAAACAGACAAACCTAGCTTCACCATTAGCAATATCAACACATTTCTAAATTAGTACTTGTAAAAGAACAGTAGCACAATTAAACCTAAAACACTTATTAAAACAAGTTTAACAATAAACAATCACAATGTTGAAATGATATAAACACTGTACAAACTGTATAAATAACAGTAATCGCCAACAGTTGAACAGAGAGAACAAACAATTGGTTTAAACAAATTGTACAAAAAAAATTAAATGGCGAAACTTATTTTTTATTGGTAGCAGCTTATCTTCTTTTTTCATTTACTTACGAAGTTCTTTGCAGGTTGTATATCTGTTACCCCTTTATTACCCAAAACTTAACATATTGTTCCCTTATACCTACACGGAGGTACACTATAATTACAGAAACGTACACCGTAATTTCGGTTTACTTACTTAGACAGTTATTTGCGGGTCGTAATATAAAGTGTTACCTATTAGTTTAGCACATTGTCATGAAAATTCTCAATACATATACAACTTACTAAGCTGACTTTTTCCACCATGGAAAATTTTAACAACCTTCAATTGTCAATATAATAATATAATACTACAGTACCAAAACAATACTACATTATACAATAGTACCTTTGGGGTAAATCCCATCCTGAATATAAAACTATGGTTTCTCGGGGTAATTCCCTTCCTGAATACATACACTACAATCTATCTGTCTGATTGTCTGTCTGTCTGTCTGTCATATACTGGGAGTAGTGAAAAAGCATTTTTCGTAAGGTTTTAGACCCGTTGTACCCTACTAAGTCAGAGCATTACAGCCTCACCCCGATTGTGGGTCTATAGTCTTCCAACACTATCACTTTCCCTGCTGTGCTCCTCTGAGCATAGAATCTTTAGTAATTCTATTCCTCAGCTGCACAGCATATACCAGACACGACTCCCAAGTTTCTCTTTGCAGGAATAAAAGTTTTATTCACGACCGGGAGCTCACTGGTCTCAACAACCAAAAGAGACTCTCTGAACCAAAAGATACATGTAGGCCTACATAAATCTTACAGTTGAGTGAAAATCAATGTCACTCAAGTCGTGGTCAGTATTGGTTATACTGATATGGTGATTGGTTTGTAATGATCTGCTAATCATATGACTGTTAGTTGTACTGTGTTAAGCAGTTTTTGGGTAAGTCTAGATTCTTTGATCATGTGATAAAAGATATGCATGGTCTTTTACTTGTAATACTTAGTTTTTTTTTTTTGCTTGTCACTTTGTTTTTTTTGGTGGTATTTCAAAGGTTGTAGCCTAATTTTTACATCAAACGTGCACAGGTTTTGATATGATTTATCCTAGTTTAATCACAAAATCCAGCTCTTTTAGGAGTGGTGCATTGACAAAAGCGATAGTGGAAGTCTATCTACCCCCAGTTTCCTCTGCAAAATATATAAAAAAAAATATATATATAGGTCCTTCTAAAAAAAATAGCATATTGTGATAAAGTTCATTATTTTCCATAATGTAATGATAAAAATTAAACTTTCATATATTTTAGATTCATTGCACACCAACTGAAATATTTCAGGTCTTTTATTGTTTTAATACTGATGATTTTGGCATACAGCTCATGAAAACCCAAAATTCCTGTCTCAAAAAATTAGCATATTTCATCCGACCAATAAAAGAAGTGTTTTTAATACAACAAAAAAAGTCAAGCTTCAAATAACTATGTTCAGTTATGCACTCAATACTTGGTCGGGAATCCTTTTGCAGAAATGACTGCTTCAATGCGGTGTGGCATGGAGGCAATCAGCCTGTGGCACTGCTGAGGTGTTATGGAGGCCCAGGATGCTTCGATAGCGGCCTTAAGCTCATCCAGAGTGTTGGGTCTTGCGTCTCTCAACTTTCTCTTCACAATATCCCACAGATTCTCTATGGGGTTCAGGTCAGGAGAGTTGGCAGGCCAATTGAGCACAGTAATACCATGATCAGTAAACCATTTACCAGTGGTTTTGGCACTGTGAGCAGGTGCCAGGTCGTGCTGAAAAATGAAATCTTCATCTCCATAAAGCTTTTCAGCAGATGGAAGCATGAAGTGCTCCAAAATCTCTTGATAGCTAGCTGCATTGACCCTGCCCTTGATAAAACACAGTGGACCAACACCAAGCAGCTGACATGGCACCCCAGACCATCACTGAATGTGGGTACTTGACACTGGACTTCAGGCATTTTGGCATTTCCTTCTCCCCAGTCTTCCTCCAGACTCTGGCACCTTGATTTCCGAATGACATTTCCAAAAATTTGCTTTCATCCGAAAAAAGTACTTTGGACCACTGAGCAACAGTCCAGTGCTGCTTCTCTGTAGCCCAGATCAGGCGCTTCTGCCGCTGTAACTGGTTCAAAAGTGGCTTGACCTGGGGAATGCGGCACCTTTAGCCCATTTCCTGCACACGCCTGTGCACGGTGGCTCTGGATTTTTCTACTCCAGACTCAGTCCACTGCTTCCGAAGGTCCCCCAAGGTCTGGAATCGGTCCTTCTCCACAATCTTCCTCAGGTTCCGGTCACCTCTTCTCGTTGTGCAGCGTTTTTTTTCCACACTTTTTCCTTCCCACAGACTTCCCACTGAGGTGCCTTGATACAGCACTCTGGGAACAGCCTATTTGTTCAGAAATTTCTTTCTGTGTCTTACCCTCTTGCTTGAGGGTGTCAATGATGGCCTTCTGGACATCAGTCAGGTCGGCAGTCTTACCCATGATTGCGGTTTTGAGTAATGAAACAGGCTGGGAGTTTTTAAAAGCCTCAGGAATCTTTTGCAGGTGTTTAGAGTTAATTAGTTGATTCAGATGATTAGGTTAATAGCCCGTTTAGAGAACCTTTTCATGATATGCTAATTTTTTGAGAGAGGAATTTTGGGTTTTCATGAGCTGTATGCCAAAATCATCAGTATTAAAACAATAAAAGACCTGAAATATTTCAGTTGGTGTGCAATGAATCCAAAATATATGAAAGTTTAATTTTTATCATTACATTATGGAAAATAATGAACTTTATCACAATATGCTAATTTTTTGAGAAGGACCTGTATTTCTGTTAATCTTTCTTTTTCCTTTTTCTGACAGGCCAGAGTGAAGTAAAGACGATGGAAGACGGGAGCTTATTGCAGAATATTCGCAGGCCTCCCAAACTCAGCACACCTGTTCTAAGTATTCCCAATTACTCTGTTGTTCTGTGTGTGAATGTAATATGTTGATGTGATGCTTCATTAAATTATATTATTAATTGTGATTCTCCTTTGAAAATGCTTTGGCAGTTATAGGGAGCTACATAGCTAAAGTGTTAGAGCATTCATTGCAGGATATTCAAACACACATATTATGCGTAAACCTTGTTCAAGTATAGATAAAACTAGAGATACTATTATAAAACTGAAAAATGTGTGTTTTTTTTTTTAATTAACTGATTTAATTGTTTCACAGTAATCTCTAAACTCTTTGTGACTGTCCTGCCCATTGCTCAGGTATCAATTGGTATGTATTTATTATTCCAGGTCTTTATACACATTAGTTAATATTGGGCATATAAATAAGCCTATCATCTCCCTTCTTTTTCACAGGTGCAATACATCTGCAATACTGTCCAAAGCAGCCCTATATTCCCATTTATCTGCTGGTGTCAGGTGTGTTTGGATTGGTCCTCGGTCTGCTGTCCTGCCTTCCATGCACTCAGGAGCCAGGAGATGGCACTCAAACTCCTCTGAGTAGTCTCTGCACTGCCTGGAATTCACTGGTGTCCCTTTTCCTTTTCTGCTGGTTCATCGCTGGTAAGATATAATGTTTTTTTTATTAACTTGATGTGAAATTCAGATTATATTACAACTCTATTTTGAACCAGTCTACAGGGTACAAAAAAAGAGTTAATATTCAAGACGATATGCAAGTGAATATTGGTTTTGATTAGTCGATAAAAAATCATTCGTTTTTTAGAGATTGACAAATAATGTTATGATTGAAATCACAATAAAGAATAGCTCTGTTGTTGTTTTTTAATATTATTATTATATTTTTATGTTAACAAATAATTCAAACCGATAAAAATTTAAAATTGCAAATTTTTTACAACTAAGTTTAACTGCTTACACATAAATTTCATAATTCAGCGCATTAAGTAATGTTTTGTTTGATTTTGTGGATTAAATTACACTGTTTTAAACATTATACTAACTGTTTATATTACATTTTATATAAATATTACAAATATACATATATTACAATTTTGTTTTTTGTTTTTGAAAGAAGTTTCTTATGCTCACCAAGGCTGCATTTATTTAATAAAAAATACAGTTAAAACTAATATTGTAAAATATTATTACAAATAAAATAGTTTTTATTTATTTATTTAAATGCCAGCAGCCATATCACCCTGTAGCCCAAGACTGGTTGCCCACTGAAGCTAAGCAGGGCTGAGCCTGGTTAGACCTTCTGAGAAAACCAGGTTGCTGCTGGAAGGGTGTGAGTGTGAGTGTGTGAAGAGTGTGCTTCTTAGTGAGGCCAGCAGGGGCGCTCTCCCTGTGGTCTGTGTGGGTCCTAACGCCCCAGTGTAGTGACGGGGACACTATACTGTCAAAGAGCACCGTCCTTTCAGATGAGACGTTAAACCGAGGTCCTGACTCTGTGGTCATTAAAAATCACATTATATGGGCAAATTTGCCCCTTGGCCTCTGTCCATCATGGCCTCCTAATCATCCCCATACATAATGTTTGGCTTCATCACTGTCTCCTCTCCACCAGTAAGCTGGTGTGTGGTGGGCGTACTGGCGCAATATGGCTGCCGTCGCATCATCCACGTGGATGCTGCACATTGGTGGTGGTTGAGGAGATTCCATGTAAAGCGCTTTGAGGTCCCAGAAAAAGCGCTATATAAATGTAATGAATTATTATTATTATTAAATATATTTAAAAATGTAATTTATTCCTGTGATGGTAAATCTGATTCAGCAGTCATTACTCCAGTATTCAGTGTCACATGATCCTTCAGAAATCATTATATGTTTTGATACCATTAAAATATTTGTGCTAAGATTTTTTTTTAATAGAGAAATTGCAACTTTTATTAATCAAGGATGCATTAAATTGATCAAAGCTGACAGTAAAGACATTTATAATGTTATAAAAGATTTCTACTTAATAAATGCTTTAATAAATTCAATAAATACATTTAATAAATGCAATCAAATTATGTTCACTGAACCTTCTATTCATCAAAGATTCCTGAAAAAAAGTATCACCATTTCCAAAAAAATGATAAGCTGCAAAAATGATTTATAAAAAAAAAGGTTTCAACATTGATAATAATAAAAAGAAATGTTATCTGTCATGTCTAGTTTTGAGTCTTGTTTCATGTCCTTTATTTTGAAGTTTTCCCACTGTCCATGTCCCTGGTTTTGTCATGTGATCCTGCCCTGTGCTCCCCTTGTCAGGTGTCCTATGTTGTCATTCGTTCATGGTCGTCCCAATTCGCATACTATCCGTCCTAAATAGTATTCGAAAATAGAATTAGTATGTCCCAAATCATAGTATGTTGAAATGAGTATTCCAAAGATACCCGAATGGTCTATTATTTCCGAATCCGAAGTGCAGATCGATGCGCACTATAACGGCTAATATTGCCCACAACCCATTGTGCGTTGGACGAGGATTCATAGGATTCGGTTAGAACTACAAACACGATTAAAAAGTGTTAAAAAACTACAGACATGGAGGATGTGCGAGTCCTGCGGTTATGTAGAGAGGTTTAGATAAAGGGGTTTTAGTGATTAATTATCAGTATCTAACCTGAAGAAAATGTATTTATTCAATGTTGTCCACATTATATTTCATCTGCAGCAGCATTGTGAACTTTACTTTTTTAACTTCGTGACAGTTTACGGTGACAGGATAAAAGTAACTAAGGCCGTGTGTCCACCAAGCATTTTTAGACAGCTGAAAACGCTAGACGCTCTGCTGAAAACGCCTAGCTGTGGGCGCTTGAGAGCGTTTTGGCAGCGCAGCGTTTTTTCAGTTGAGACGTTTCGTTGCTATGATACAGAATATCCGCAGCACAGTTTACTTGTAACTGATTTCGCAGATAAAAATTGTTTCATACTAAAAATTTATTTTTCATCCATTATGTTCGGTTAGCTCTGATGGTTGAAGTCGTTGTACAGAAAGAATGTTGTGACAGTTGGTCGGTGTGGTATTTGTCCCGCCTCTCCTCCACTGTAATTGGACGGCTGGGTAAAAAGTGACAGTGATGAGCGCTGCGTTTTACCCCAAAGTTGAACATTCTTCAACTCTCTGCGACCAGTAAAAAACACCGGGCACTTAGCGCATCAACGTGATAAAAAAGCTCAGCGCCTCGTTATGCTCATGCCGTTTAAAAAATGTGGCGCTCCCATTGAAAACAATTGAAAAAAATACACCAGGCTTGTGAATAAACGCTTCGGTGGACACACGGCTTAAGCGACAGAGCTGTCCGTAAAAGATGACTAAGTAGTATGCCCAAAGCTTGTCTACTCTTTTGCTACACACCCACAAGTATGTACCTTTTCTTCACAAAAAGAGTACACACTTTTAGGACGTGGTATAAGTAGGCGAATTGGGACGTAACAATTGTCTTATGTTCACATGTGTCTTGTTTAGTAATTAGTCCTTCTGTATTTAAGCCCCACATGTTTGCCAGGTTCCCTTTCGAACCGTCAGTTCGTATTGCATAGCTATACGCAGTGGGGGTAAACTCCTTTTCCTCGATTTACTGAACCCTATTTTAAAACGCATTTGCAGCTGCACAGCTAGCACACTGAGCATCTGGCACGCTCATAGGCTGTGCTGCAGCAACTGCACATCGAATGGCGCGGGCGACTCCATGCAACCAATGAGCTAGCCCAACGTCAGAGCCCGCCGAGGGGGCGTGGCCCAGCCTATATAGACCCCCGAATTCTCCATTATAGCAGATTTTTACTCCTTCAGCGACAGTACACATGCCCCTGAGCTTTTTACTGTTATTCGCCATCGAACAAGCCTTTTCTATAACGTGATTATTTTCAGATATGCCTCGTTCATCCTGCGCCACGTGCGGAGGCCGTCTGCACGAGGCAGACCAACACTTGAGCTGCATTTCCTGCCTGGGGATCCACCACGCAGAGAATGCACTCTCTGCCGGCAGATGTGCGGCCTGCGAAAGCATGCCTATCTCCGTGCTGCGCAATCGGCTAGTTCTAGCTAGTTCCCGAGACGGCGATGCCGCTTCCTCCATGCTCTCTATTCCAAGGAAGAAGAAGCATCGCAGCCAACGGCAACCGGAGAGTATGGAAGTTGATGAACGCACGCCGGACGCGTCCCCGCGTGTTTCACTTTCTCCTACTCGGACGCCCTCACCGGTCCTGTTCGTAGGAGGCCAGCCAGGAGCCAAGGCCTGGCGCGCTCCATACTCAGCACGTGTGGGATCTGCAGTTTCCGCGACGCTCTCCTCCGTGGATGGTGCAGCGGTAAAGGGTTATGAGTCTTTGCCGCCCCTCGAAGAGGCCTTGGCCGCTCTTTGCCCGAGCACTGCGGCTAGCGAGCTAGAGCCACTCACCCCAACAAACCCTGCCGAAACACCTCAGCCCTCGCTGGACGCGCGTATTCCGCCTCCGGTCAGGCTGCATCGGCCCTGCACATGATGGCCGTGTTGCAGGTCTACCAGGCCAAACTCCTCCGGTCCCAGGACGAGGCTGGCCCGGACCCGGAGGCTTTTCAAGACCTGAGAAGTGCTACTGACCTTGCGTTGCGTGCTACTAAGGCTACAGCACAGGCCATCGGAAGGAACATGGCGAGCTTGGTCGTGTTTGAGCGGCATCTGGCTGGTGCAGTCGAGAGACGAACTGATAGTTCACAGGGATTTGATTTTCGGCCACCTAAAATGTCTGGGGCTCACAATCAATGTTACCAAGAGCGAACTGTCCCCCAGCCAGACTGTTGTCTTTCTGGGCATGGTTTTAGACTCGGTGACAATGAAAGCGCGGCTTACTCAAGAGCACGCGCTCTCTGTACAGACACTGGCAGCCGCGTTCAGAGCGCGCGCCTCTGAAGAAATTTCAGAAACTGCTTGGTCTAATGGGAGCTGCATCATCAGTACTCCACTTGGGATTACTGCGCGCGCCCGCTGCAGCACTGGCTGAAACGCGGTGTTCCAACCCATGCATGGCAGTCAGGCAGCCTGCGCATTATGGTGAATCACGGGTGTCTAAGAGCACTGATTCCCTGGCGGGCTCAGCACTGGTACCACAATGGGGTGACCATGGGGGTAGTTTCCAGAAAGAAGGTGTTTTTTTACAGACGCGTCTAACCTGGGTTGGGGAGCGCTGCATGAGGGCAAGCCTGCCTCCGGCCTCTGGTCGAGCACGGAGCAGAGCTTACATATCAACTGTCTGGAAATGAAAGCAGTTGGTTTGGCCCTGAAAGCTTTTCTGTCAAACCTCAGGGGTCACCATGTCCTGGTCCGTACGGACAACATGTCAGTGGTGGCCTACATAAATCGCCAGGGTGGCATCAGGTCAGGCAAGCTGTATGCTATGGTGAGGGACCTCCTCCTGTGGGCACAGGCCAGTCTGAGCTCTCTGAGAGCAGCACACATCCCGGGCGTCCAAAATCTGGGCGCGGATATGCTCTCGCGGGACAACACTCCCCTAAGCGAGTGGTCCCTGAACCCTCAGACGGTCAGTCTAATATGGGAGATGTTCGGCGAGGCCGATGTCAACCTTTTTGCCTTGAGAGCCGTGGCTCCTCTCTGGAAATCCAGACCATGGTTTCCGGAGCTGGTTAAGTTGTCAGACACGATCCCCTGGCCTGTTCCTATGAGAAAGGATCTCCTCACACAGGCCAACGAAACAATATGGCATCCCGACCCGATTTATGGGCCCTCCATATTTGGCCCCTAAACGGCTACCCGGGGACCTTCCTGACAGGATCTTAAGCACTATCTCTGAAGCAAGGGCCCCATCTACTCTGCGCCTTTATGCTTTGAAGTGGTCGGGGTTTTCCAGCTGGTGCTCGAAAACCCGAGTTGACCCAGAGTCATGTAAAGTATCTGTGGTACTCTCCTTCCTGCAGGAGCTACTGGACGCGGGCTGTACCCCGTCCACGCTCAATTTATGTGGCAGCCATCGCAGCGCATCATGCTTTGGTGGCTGGCCAATCTCTGGGAAGAAATTACCTGGCTAGGAGGATTAACCCCTCCAGGCCCCTGCCTTGGGACCTCTCCATGGTCCTTAGGGCCCTGAGGCGACCGCCTTTTGAGCCGCTCCAGTCGGTTGATCTAAAACCACTTTCACTAAAGACTGCTCTCCTGTTGGCATTGGCATCTATCAAGCAAGTGGGAGATCTGCAGGCTCTCTCTGTGAGTCCTGCATGTTTGGAGTTTGGAGTGGATGACTCCAGAGTCATTCTCAAACCCAGGCTTGGTTACGTACCAAAGGTGCTCTCAACGCCGTTTAGAGCACAGGATATTACGCTATTAGCCCTTCCCCCTTCTGCTGAGGATGGGGAGGTTAATCTTCTCTGCCCTGTCAGGGCGCTGAGAATTTATCTGGAGCGTTCTGCGTCTTTTAGACAGTCAGAACAGCTGTTTGTCTGCTTTGGTGGCCGATTTAAGGGTGATCCAGTCACTAAGCAAAGACTGTCTAGATGGATAGTGGATGCCATTTCTTTGGCCTACACCTCAGTGGGTCAGGTTTGCCCAATAGGTGTCAAGGCCCATTCGACCAGAGGCATGGCCTCGTCATAGGCTTCGTCGACTGGTTTTCCTATTCAAGATATTTGTGATGCGGCCGGTTGATCCTCGCCTTCCACATTTATGAAGTTTTATGATATGGAGGTACCTTCTCTGCAGGCGAAGGTGCTTTCAGTATGATTGAGACCTGACGGTGTCTGGCCTTGTCTACTAAATTACTGTGCATAATCACATACATATTTATATAAAACCCGCTTCGGACGGTTATAAAGTTATACTAATAATCCCGACGGTGTCTGGTTTTGTTAGTATATTCTGTTTGTTGTTCTGACTTTTATATATTATTCAGGCCCGACGGTGTATATATATTATTATATACATATAATTATTGGGTTCTGGTTTGTTCTGTTAGCTCAGGGGTCCTGAGTTGCAGTGCAACCAGTTACTTGGGGTGCGGCGTTTTACATGGTGTCCCCACTGCGTATAGCTACGCAATACGAAATAACCGTTCGAAAGGGAACTACTCGGTTACTATCGTAACCTCAGTTCCCTGAGAGAGGGAACGAGTATTGCGTAGCCGGCCGCACTATAGTAACTGGTGTAGTTGTTGCTTCAGTCATATAAACCTGCTATAATGTCGAATTCAGGGGTCTATATAGGCTGGGCCACGCCCCCTCGTCGGGCTCTGACGTTGGGCTAGCTCATTGGTTGCATGTCGGAGTCGCCCGCGCCATTGGATGTGCAGTTGCTGCAGCACAGCCTATGAGCGTGCCAGACGCTCAGTGTGCAAGCTGTGCAGCTGCAAATGCGTTTTAAAATAGGCTTCAGTAAATCGAGGAAAAGGAGTTTCCCCCCACTGCGTATAGCTACGCAATACTCGTTCCCTGTCTCAGGGAACTGAGGTTAACGATGGTAACCGAGTAGTTACTTTGTCTAGTATTGTTTCCTGTATCCTCTGTTGGTGAGTTTTCTGTTCATGTTTAAGTTTATAATTCCAAGTCTTTGTATAATTTGATTTTGTTCACATTTGTCTTCTATGAAATACTGCACATGGGTTCTTCAAACTTGCCAACAGTGATTACCTTACAGAATATTAGACCCACAAATCATGAACCCAGTAGTTCGTCTCCTTTGCCTCTGTCAAGGAGACAGCACTATAGAGGACTATGTGGAGGAATTTTTTGGACTTTGCCATCAGGTATATTTTAATGATGTTGTGTTAAAAGGTATCTTTCACAATGGACTAAGTGATTTCTTGAACTACCTGATTCCTGAGAGTAATGTTGCGGGGACCTTAGAAGAGTATATTGACTATGCTTTGTTATTAAGCAGATCCCCATTTACAGTGGGAAGTGCGGACAAGGTGCCCCGCAATCCCGCAGTATCCCAGAGTCTCCAGCTGCCATGGCCGCCATTCCAGAGTCTCCAGCCGCCATGGCCACCACGCCAGAGTCTCCTACCCAAAAGTCTTCTTCAGAGTGTGCAGTGCTGACAATTGTGGCCACAGTTATCTTGTGTGTCTGGGCAGCACACACATCGGCTCCAGCCCCTGACCAGAGCCCAGTCATGGCTCCAGCCTCTGAGCCTGCTCCAGACTCCGGTGATGGCTTCAGCCTGTGAGCCCGCTCCAGAGTCCAGTGATTCTTCATTGGTTCATTGCCTTGATTATGTTCACAGGTGTGTCTTATTTAGTCATAGTCCTTCTTTATTTAAGCCATCATGTTTGCCAGGTTACTTTGTCTTTGTCTAGTATTGTTCCCTCTAACCTCTGTTGGTGAGTTTTCTGTTTAGGTTTATTGTTCCATGTCAAGCCAAGCCAAGCCTTTGATTATCTGATTATCTGAGCACCAAAGAAGTATATTAGAACGGTTTCTGAAGGATCTGGAGCAATGACTGCTGAAAATTCAGCTTTACCATCGCAGGAATAAATTACATTTTAAAATATATTCAAGTAGAAAACGGTTCTTTTAATTGTGCTAATATTTTGCAATGTTAAAATTTTTACTGTCTTTTTTATTAAATAAATGCAGCCTTAGTGAGCATAAGAGACCACTCTTAAGTATAATAAAGCTGCTTTCTTGGCCAAAATGGTATTTCAACATTGAATGTGCAGAAAAGTGCAGACCAAGGATGCTCGGATCAAAGACCATGTATATCTTTATATATCACATTTATATCACATGATCACATTATATATCCCATTTATTAAACAGATTTGTCAAAATTACTATCCAGTTCCAGTTTTTTTTTTATTATTATTTACCCTGTGAAGTGCTTCATATAACCCTCTCCACCCTTGTCTCCCCTATAGGTAATGTATGGATCTACTCTATTTACCAGCCTAATTACGACATTAGCAGTGGCACCAATTATTGCAATAAATCACTGTACCTATTTGCTTTCTGGACCACCACATTGGTCTACATATTACTGGGCATCGTCTTCTTAGGAGGTTGCTGTATGTTTTTCTGCCTGTGTTTGTGTGGAAGGAGTGGAAATGTGGATGATGTATGATGGACAGGACCAGCAACAGTCAACAGTAATATTCCTAATAATAACACACTTGTGGACTTTAGCAGTTTTTTTTTTTTTGGGCCCTTATTTGATTGTTGTGCCACTTACTCTCTATAATTCTTGTGTATACATGTATTGTTGGGCACCAGAAGCTTTTTGACAAGGAATATTGCAAGTTTATTAACTGGACTGGTTTCCTGTCTTTTATAATGGCATGCGTCAGATTTTGCATTTGAGAATATTGTGGAATAGTGAAAAAAAAAACGTTGATGTTGGCCCTAGCACCCTGTTTCCTTCATAACTATCCCGCTTTCATGTTTTTTCTCACATACTAATAATAAAAAATCAATTCAAATCGATATTTCATGTCCTTTCTGTGGTAAATACTTGTGTATAAAAACAGGATAACTCACAGTCAGCTGGTTAATCGCAGAATTAACCGCAACATGGTGATCTGGACTCTAACAATAAGCGTACAAAATGTACATACCTACTCATAAAATTAATTGTAGTTCCTATAGAGCTTGGGGCTGGGCCTAAATAGGCTATATGGCCTAAAATTTTATCACAATATTTTTTTTTTCCATATCATAAGGTATCTATCTATCATTTCACATATTTGTTAGACCTTGAGAATGAATGTAAACATAAGTTGTTTTTTCACAATTAAACTCCACAGAGTAAGCTACCTTTTAATTTAGGGTCTCCTGAAGTCCATTTAATTTTTTCTGGTTTCTGTGTTTTATAATTTAATACAAATTTATCATCAAAAATGCTGTAAATTAATTAATACAACTGTAACAATTTATTGTCAAATGAAAATATGAATTAATTTACAACTGTAACAATTTATAATCAAATGAAAATATAAATTCATTTACAACAAAACATTTTTTTTTACATAAGATAAAATTATAAATTAAAACATGGGTTAAAAAATCTTGGTTGTACTGTATTTTTTTTAATACTTACATTTCTTTATGAATTACATTTTATTATACAATAGTAATATATTTCTGTCTTAATTTAAACCTGTATTTTGACTTTTTGGCATGACGATCTTTTAGTATCAATTTCAACTTGTATTTGATGGTATAGTTTTTCTCAAATGAAACTGTTAAAAGTAGTGACTCTCAGAAGCAGCTCTGGAGAAGTTCATGTCTTCATATATTTAGATCGAGATGCTGAAAACACAGATATGCTGTCACACATTTTTGAGTTTGAGTAGTAGACGAAACTTCTAGGTTACCTATTGTAACCCTTATTCCCTGAAGGAGGGACCGGACACTTTATGTCAGTGACTGATGAATTGGGATCTCGCCTGAGGGCCCTATGACCTTCGAGCGTCAATAGAACCGGCCAATGGAGATTGGCGAGTGAGATTTGCATTGCGATCCACGCCCCGTGCTGCGGTTTATAAGGAAGCGTGCAGTACTCACCCATTTAAGTCTTAAATGCCATTGGAATTAATTGCATTTCAATCTTTTTCACCCTAAAAACTTAAGTAGAACAGGAAAAACAAACATTTCAGTTTAAATCATGTCAATACCACTTATATACTTGCAAAGAGTGGGTCTTTTTATTCAAATTGCATTTGGACTCAATAGCATTTACACTAAGTAATTTATCTTAAAAGCTTTCATAAAATCAACAGCAAGACATCAAGCACAGGCTTGTTTTAATAAACCCAAACATTAAAATCACCCAGATTAAAACATTAACATTTTACAATAAAAGGATGGTTCACCCAAAATGAAAATTCTGTCATCATTTACTCACTCTCAAGTTGTTCCAAACCTGTATCAATGTATTTCTTCTTCTGAACATAAAAGAAGATATTTTAAAGAATGTAGGTAACCAAACAGTTGATGGACCCCATTGACTTCCATAGTATGTTTAGAAAAAAGTACCAGAAACTGTTTGGTTACGCACATTCTTCAAAATATCTACTTTTTCAGAAGAAAGAAATTCATACAGGTTAGAAACAACTTGAGGGTGAGCAAATTATGACAGACTTTTAATTTTTTGGGTGAACTATCCCTTTAAATGAAAATTTAAGTTATTTAATGTTACTTTATGTGCATCAACTTTAAAATAATGAACTCATTGCACCTTATATCAGGATCGATTGCTCAATTGATCATTTGCTCGATTGTCTGCCTGCTGTGAGTTTGTTTGCTTCGAGGCTGTAAGCTCCTTCTAAGCCTCGTATTAGTTTCGTATATCTTTCTGTTTTGAACCATCATTTACTATCATTTCTAGTTGTTTAAACTACTAAATACAGCTTACCCAACATCACAAATCAACCTTACATCGCTAGCTTCCGTTATTGTTAGCACAACACGCTAGTAGCTCGCTAGCCTGTTAACCCGCCACCCGTGCGTTCAGTTATTTATTTATTTATTTATTTATTTTTCTCTCTCGCGCCCGTGCCTTTAAGTTCATAAAACGCCCAGGTGAGTAAGAATCAGTCAACAAACACGATGAGTAATGTCTTGTCCTGTTATTGTCACCTGCACTTCATGTCACATGTTTAGTGTAGCCTTCTCCGTTGGCAATATAGGATTTATATGTGATAAATGCAAGGAGACAGTCAGAATGACGGAGAAGATTTCAGAACTAGAGACACGCATCCAAACTCTAATTGAGGATAGAAAGAGTGCAAGAGCTTTAGATACTATTTTGGATGCGCCTAGCATAGTGAACTCTTTACATGATTCGGTTCCAGCTGAAGTAGAGCCCATGCAGCAGGGCAGATGGGTGACAGTGAGAGATTGCTCTAGTCGAGGATAAAAAAAAAACACTCTTCCGTTCCGATTACCATAAATCGATTTGCCCCACTCAGTGAAACACCCACTGAGAATTCTGTTGATTGTGCCCTGGTAATTGGTGATTTGATCACACGGAACGTGAAAATAGAGACACCAGCCACCATAGACACATTTGCTGGGAGCCCCAGCGCCTGACATCAAAGCGAATTTAAAAGTGCAGGCTAATACTAATCGTAAATTCTCTAAGATCATAATTCATGTCGGCACTAATGATGTTCGACTCCGCCAGTCGGAGATCACCAAAATGAATATTAAAGAGGTGTGTGAACTCGCAAGTACGATATCAGGCACTGTAATTTGCTCTGGCCCCCTTCCTGTTCGTAGGAGTGATGAGATAGTTAGCAGCTTATGTTCACTCAATCGCTGGTTGTCTGAGTGGTGTCCGCATAATAATGTAGAATTCATAGACAATTGGAAAAGTTTTTGGGGCAAGCCTGACCTGTCTTAGAGATAAAACATGACAATCTGGGGCTAAGGTCAGGAAGCAGACAGACTGGCTAAACCGACCGTCTGCTAGCGGCCTCGTGTCACCAAGGTCAGATAAATCCCATCACATAGAGCCTCTTTCAACTAGATATCATCATAAAGAGACTGTGTCTGTTCCCCGAATTTGGAAATCCCAAAAACGTCCAAACCCATCTAAGGTTAAAAATGTAATTGATGTTCAACAAATAAAAAATGTCTCAGGTTACGCATGTAACCATAGTTCCCTGAGAGGCCAGCCTGTCGCATTACAAATGTCATGAAGGGAAACTCCCGAGATTAATGCCATAGAGGCAGCCATACTCCTCGCAGAATAAGCCTGGACAGCCAAAGGTGAAGGCTGTCCGGCCGCTTTATAAGCAAGTGAGATAGCCTCACCTACCCACTTGCTCACCATCTGTTTAGTATGCAGGGTAACCTATCTTAGGTGACCGGAAGCAGACAAATGCAGACGCACCAGGCAGAGAACAGTTTTCATTTTAATGCATATTAGTCTTCTCGTGGAGGGAGCTCTAGACTGGAGTATGGTCTCCATGACCTCGGTCGAGAGACCTGAATCTATGAGCTGGGCCCCCTCAGAGGCCGATCCCACAGTATCCATAACTCCAGATGAGGGTGAAATATTGTATCCCATGATTGGGACGGCAAGTCCCTCCTGATCGGAATCTCCATGGGAGAGCGGACAATAGGTCTGAGAAACACACTTGGGCCGGCCAGAACGGGGCTACTAATAATCTTTTTTCTAGATGAGCCCCTACAAGGCGAACCCTCTTCTTTTTTTAGAACTCCCGGGAGCAAAGATATCGGGAAATGCGTACAGGTGTCGCTTCAACCACACCTAATACATCACATCCAGTCCAAGCGAAGTTGGATGTGTGAGGGAGAAGCACATAGGATAATGCGTTGTACAAACAATGCGAGAGGTCGACTTGAGTTGACCGAAGTTCTCCCAAAGAAGCTCCACCACCTCGGGGTGAAGTCTCCAGTCCCCGGGCCTCAGCCCCTGCCTCAACAGGATATCTGCTCTGATATACGAGACCATCAGTGTGTTTGTCCGAAAGGACAAGCACATGGTGACCTCACGGGTCTGGCAGGAAGTATTGAGATTCTCGGGAATACCGCCATCACTTTTAGCCAATTATTTGCTAAAAGGTAGATGGTCCTGCCAAACACCCTTCGCCGAGCAACCACTCATGATCACCCCCGACTTGTGAGGGAAGCATCCATTGATAAGCATTATGTGTCGACAAGAAGCCCCCAACACTGGGCCTGGGCGAGGAACCAAGGTTCTTTCACATGACCAAGGCACGTAGGCATAGCCGTGTGACCTAGATCATGCGAAAACGGATTTCGGGGAATTGGTCCAGAGCCACCACTGCAGGGGTCTCATGTATAGAAGGCCAAAAGTAATTACGTTGGACGCAGCTGCCACGAGACCTGAAACTGCTTCACAGTGAGTGACTGGCCTAGATTTACCCCATTTACGGCTGTGAGAATCGCAGAAATACGTACTGGAGACGATCGTACCAGCGTTGTCGAATCCCATATTACACCTTGAAAAGTGGTCCTCAAAGCTGGGAGGAGCACACTCTTCTTCGTGTTGAGCCGCAACCCCAACATCTTTAAATGAGACAGAACGACATCTCAATGCTGAACTGCCATATGCTCAGATTGAGCTAGGATCAACCAATCGTCGATATAGTATAATACGCGAATGCCCTTGAGTCTCAGAGGAGCCAGAGCTGCATCCACGCATATTGTAAAGGTGTGGGGTGATAAACCTAGGCCGAATGGAAGAACCCAATGCTGGTATGCTTCACCCCGAAAGCAAACCTCAGGAACCTCCTGTGATGAGGATGGATAGATAAGCAAGCATCCTGCAAGTCTATTGTGACAAACCGTCCCCGGACTGAATCTGTGACACAATCATATTTAGCGTAAGCATACATTGAACTTGAGATTCTAATACCTGCTGTTTAATTGACGCAGGTCTAGAATAGGACACAACCCCTCATCCTCTTTCGGAACAATGAAGTAATGCCTGTAAAACCCTGACTGTCTGCTGGGAGGAGGAACCCCTTCTACAGCTCCTTTAGCAGAAGTGTCAGTACTTCCTGCTCCATAACCAGAGCCTGCTCTGTGTCCACCACTGTGGGGAGGACCCCTAGAAATCTGGGCGGACGAGAACCAAACTGAATTCTGAAACCCTTTTCTATAGTGTGCAGGACCCACTGAGAAATATGTGACAGTAGTTTCCACGCTGTCAGAAATTCTACTTGGGGAACCAGTCTCTTAAGACTGGCCTCTGGATTTGGTTGAACAGTCACTTCGGTGCCCTGAAGCGGCGAACCGGCAGGGAACAACTGAACTGAACATTCTACGACCCTCCTCGGAGGATCGTTTAGGGACGCTGACACCTCGGTGCCCTGAAACGGCAAACCGGCAGCGCTGCGACCCTCCTCATAAAGTCGCACCCCAGAGGGCGCAGAGGAGAAACGATTTCTCAAAACCGTCCCTACCTCGGAGGGGACCACCCTTAGAAGCCTAATAGCCTCGGTGTCAGGGCTTCTTCTTTGTCCAAGCTATTTTAGAGATAAAACAGTCCTCAGATCTTGCATATCTCTAACCGGCTAGACTGCGACCACCACCCAGGTCCCCCTCGATTGTGGAGGAGCCCGAATGGCAATGCTCTGTTTTGCTGCACTCTGTGCTGCAAGGAGCTTAGATTGGTGAGGAAGAAACCTCTGGAACGCCGCTGAATGGTTTATTTCTTTGTTTTTTGAAAGCGGAGCGTCCAGAAGAACAGACATATTTTTATCTTTATTTTTATATCAGAAAAACTTATACACATATATATATATATATATATATATATAATATATATCACTCCGTGGCCACCAGCAGGAAAACAAGCGAACTGGCAGCGCTGTGACCCTCCTCAGAGAGTCGCCCCCCAGAGGACGGCGAGGAGAAATTATTTCTCGAAACGTCCCTCCCCGATATAGTTCATATGTTCATATTCTCGAATAGCATCAGTGCTGACATCTTCACAATAATCCATGTCCTTATATACTTTACCCACCGGCGCTGCCTAATAATATTTATTTATTATTTAAGATGGCTGGTGGGTAACATCTGGGTTAATAATGATGGCGCCGACTAAACCCGAGGCACTGTCATACCATGATACTTAATACCCATAACATTGCTCTAGTTAGACGTTTGGGGATTAAACACATAAAATAGAAACCGGGTTATTCCACAATCTCGACACCTCAGGTGGCAGTCCCCGACGAGGAGGCTGAGATACAGAGTTTTCCTGTTTTTTTTAGATATATTTTATCTAATAAACTCTTTTTATTTTCACTCTCATAATGTTCGGCTGGGCCAGTAAATATTTAACTAGCAACAGCACTAGATAAAACTTCCTTTTAAAAGCTCCTCTTTATTCAACAGAGTTATGAGCTGACTTATGCCGCTGAATGTTTTATTTAAATATTTATGAAAACTCAAACATCTGTCTTTTTCTTAATGTTTTTATTTGTTTTGTTCTCTTTTTCTTCACAAAATACTAACAATAACAATTCCTCGGAACTGGAAAAATCTCATGCACAATGGATCTGGCAGGTGAAAGCTGAGATAGGGCGGGGCCCGTCCCAACCCCTGCTGTCAGATCCAATTTCGAACCCCACGATGCGAGTCGCCGCCATTCCTCAGCAACAGTGGGACCCGCGTGGGGAGTGTGAACAGAACCGAACCGTCCTCCTCGAAGAGCGCCCGGCGGGAGCGGAGCGTCCTCATGGACAGCTTCTCGCAATGCTCACAGTCAGCCCATTTTAATATACACGTAGATAATGAAAAAGATGCATTGGGATTGGCTTTTAAAGACAGTGAAAACTCAATTGGAGTTAGAAAACACGTGTCAGGATCATACTCTGTCATAGGGTAAGCCTGGACATTTCGCACATACTCTAGCGTCATGTTAGAACAGCCTGTTTGTCGGCACTGACAATCATGTACATGGACTTGTTTAGCATTTGATTTTATTGTGTGTTTTAAGTCTGGTGTGTTGTGATGTATTATGTCCTGTGTGTTGGTGTTACCTGGTTTACGTGAGTTATACAGGGAATCAGTGGCTGTAACATCAGCGCCTAGAACCTAATAGGATTGTTGTCTTATGTAAAGAAATAAATCACCTCACCACTATTAGTTGGTTTATATGGTTTATTAAGTACAGTGTTAAAAATGATACAAATATACTTACCACATTTGATGAGTCATTTACCAAACCTGTTTAGTTAAAAATCCGGTCTATTTATACATGGTGTTCGCGCCATCTTGGTAGCGAGTCCGTGTTTGTGACGTCACCGGGGGTTCCATCCATCATAGCTGTATAAAACAAATATTTTATGAGTTATTTGTTTGTTTTATTATTTATGGGTGTATTTGTGCTGTTATGTGTATCTGCAGATATGAGTTTTGTATTTATTATAGTTATTATTATTTATATATGTGATTTATGTGAAACTCATTTACCTTTTCAAGTGGTACGTCCCGGGGGGAGGGAGAAGTCAGGCCTATAAAAGGGCTCCAGAAATTTAGTACTGCAGAGAAATACTGGTTGTGTCATGTACAGGTCAGAGGCTGTCTTATTTATGCACTTTATTTGACCATGTGTTTGGTGCTGTTAATGTTTTGTTGCATTTAAGTTTTGTTTTGTTTTTGTGTTTTTCCCACAATGGTGACTGTCATCGTGTGGCAAATAAAAAGCATTCTTGAACTAGACCAACGGCTTCCTCTGTCACTTGGGCCTCCACCGGCTACTGCTATCCTAACACTCTAGATCTAATACTATCACATGGAATAAATTTTGATGCTGTTGAAATTCTGCAACAGAGCGATGACTTCTCAGATCATTATCTAGTCTCATGTAAATTACATTTAGCCAAGGCTGCAAAGCCGACTCCGTGTTATAAATATGTTAGACCTATAACTTCTGCCACTAAAGATTGCTTTATCAATAATCTTCCTAATCAGTTTCATCATCTCAGCATCCCAGATAGCTTAGAAGAACTTGATATTGCAACAGAAACTTTTAACTCTCTCTTTTCCAGCACTTTAGACAAAACTAGAGGTATTTCGGATTTCATGGAAAGAGAGCTTGATTGCTTACAGAGAGGCTTTAGAACATCTTATTTTTCTTAATCTTCTTATTTACAGTATCGCATCAGGGAGTGCATTGTAGTCTCCCTGAGGAAATGTTTTATTAATTTGTTGCTATAGGAGAGGAAGAATTTTGCAAATTTGTTAATTCATCTAAATCGACAACTTGTATGTTAGACCCTATATGACTAAGCTACTGAAAGAGATGCTTCCAGATGTCATAGATCTTCTTCTAAATATCATTCATTCGTATTTGTCTCTAGGATACGTACCAAAAACCTTTAAGCTGGCTATGATTAAACCGCTTGTTAAAAAAACGCAACGTGATCCTACAGAATTAGTCAATTCCAGGCCGATCTAGAATCTGCCTTTTGTAACAACATTTAGTTTTACATTAAATTAGCTCAAATTATATATAGGGAATTTTAATAATCATGAATATGATTAATATATTGGATATTACAGTTAAATTATCGAAGTTGAAAATAGATTGATTGTACACACGAATGATCAATCACAACGAATTATAATTCCTCATTCATATGTCAATGGTCCATTTTCGGATCGATTATATGAGATAACCTTTAAGGGAGTTAATTTAGCTATCGAACTGTTTGTCCAGCAAACGGCCGTAAGATTAACTTATCAACTTCTCAACAAAGTTATCCCTTCTTATAAACTCCAAGAAATATCAATTTTCTGGCCGTGAACATAAATTTTTCCTGTGTTTATAAAATTAGACTACGCAACGTAGTCAATAATGAAAGCTTTGTAGCTATGATCGAGATTTCATTGACTTTGTAAAATGAGCATTTTAGACAGAAGGCAATCAAGAATATAATGGTTTTAATAGTTGGACTAATAATACATCAAACTACAATTCACACAGAATATATGTATATACACCCGAAACAAACAAAACGAAAAACATTACAAACACGAATTAAAATAGGATGAGACAGGAAGATAAAAATGAGAGGGAGAGAGAGAGAGAGAGAGAGAGAGATCCGTAGGATCACAGTTTGGCAAAATTCACCTGGACATTTAAACCTTTAAGAGACAACACGGAAAAACAGTCTTAATGCTCTAAAATCTTGGTAACTCAAATATACTTGCATATAGTTCTCATGTGTCTGAGCCCTGCGGCGTGTGTGAGCTGCTGGTCTTTGTGTGTTCCGTTGGAGCGTCACGTGGTTTGCTGCGGTCTGGAGCGCACAGTTTCAAAGAAGGCTTAAAGGTCTTTGACGTAAATTACCAAATAAATAATTCAGACTAAGTTCATTTCTGGTGAAATGAACAAAGGAAAAACAAACTTAAACACAAGAAAAGAAGAGGAAAGATCCCCCAGGGGGGGGATCACGAGTATGATGTTTACATCGGATCGAAGGAGAGGGAAGAGTCCAGTCAAAAGTCGAAGTTCCCTCGAAGAAGGGAGTTCCCCCAAAGATGCCGTTCTTTCTCCCCCCTCCTTACTCTTCCAAAACTAAAACCAAAACTAAAGATGAGGTGCTTGGTGGTCTTCTTTAAAGACACTTCTGTTTACGCCTCCTCTGGCGTGAATGCACCAATCAGCTGGGAGGAAAGTGTGCGGATAAGTGTTCCTTTGTTCTCTCGAGATCGACTTTGCATGTTTCATGACCGTAATGTAAAAATGCATTCAATTTTACTCCAGAGATTATAAAACATAGTAACATACATTTTACGGTTTGCACCCATATATATATGGTTTGGTCAGATCAAGAGGATTCTAAAGGTGTGAAGAACGACATACAAACATTATAGGAAAACACAGTTACATTAAAAATGCATCTAAAAACACCTCCGTTCATTTAGAATTATAATACGATCACATCTAACCCCAATGGAACATGGGCAAACATAAAAACATATCGAATATATCATAGTACAAGTCTCTCAATTGAGGAGATTGGAGAAAAGTTTTTGTGTGTGTGTGTCTACTGTGAACGTGGCTGGGTCATTCGTTGGTGAAGATGTGGTGAACTTTTGCTCACCCCCCTCCCGGGCAATGATATGTGTGTGCGTATTCTTTGAATTGATGAGTTTTTAAGTCTGGATTACAATGACCAGTGTGGTTCATTACACAAGGTTGTCTGTGTTTGTGAGGTGTCCTGCAGAGGGGACACCACGGGATCTCCGGCCAGAGAGGCACTCCTGTTGGGTCACATGTGGTAAGACAGAGGACCCTGTGATTACTTATCAGCGAAAAACGCCGCGGGGGCACTTCTGGCATCGGTCATTTAATTAAGTCCCATCGCCATTTGCTTGTGTGTGAATCAGTAACTTAAAAAGTCTCATGACATCTCCATTCTTCAGATTGTGAAAGAAACAGGAGTGTTTACTTAATTAGAGACTTAGTTGATTAAAACCACATGATTGCGCTGATCATCTGATTATTGCTACATTCCCCCCTTGATGGTTCGGCAGGACCCGTGTGGGTGGGCCTCGTTGAACCATCACGACCGCATTGGTCAGGTGGCAGGTAAATCATGGAGGTTGGATGCTGCAGATGATGGTCAGGGCTGAGGGCTCAGCTCTATGAGGTTTTCCGCGTTCTCTAGCGGGGAGTATTCTTTCCGAGGACCCCTACGGAACCCTCCGGACATGGCTTGGGTGAGCCTGGCTGTTGAGGCTCTCATCTCGTTGAGTCGTCGGTACAGGACGTAGGCCAAACCCAGGGTTAGGGTGTGGCTGATGATTGTCGAAATGCAAAGTGCCGTGTCAGCGGCGGACCATGCTTGAACAACAGGTGAAGTGTTCAGGGTGGGCAATCTGGACAATGCTTGTAAGGCTGTGTCAAGGGCAGCAATGTCTATGATCTGTGACCCCCCTCCCCCTTCCTCAATCCATTTTTCCAGTTCGGATTGGTATTCTTCACTCGGAAGGTGGTACAGGGCTAGGTCGTCCAGGTGAGGGATGGTGCAGTGAGTGCAGCTGTGCGCACAGGAGTGTTAGCGAGCCACCTGTCACCTACAATCTCTGCTTGGGTCTCGATGCCTTGAGTGCGAGGCTTTGCTTCGGCAGGGCAGCGGGTGACGCTGATCTGCAGCCTGCAGATTCCGTCAGTGTTGTCTCTGAGGAAGGGTCTGTTAAGGCAGAGATAGTGAATGTCTTTGGTCAATGTGCAAATGTGCAGGTTCGGGGCCAGGTACAGCTGTGGGTTGCTGTCGTGGTAGGCCACCACGTCTGGAGTGCGAATCTTGATGTGAGTGTCACTTTTCAAAAATCCGACCTTGACAATGTCTTTTACTTGGTAGAGTCGGCTTGACTCTATGATGGGTAGGTTCAGGAGAAAACCCACTTTCCTCTGCTCGGAGTCGACGCGGAGTGGGATGGCGCTACCCAGAGAGTAGGTAAGGTGTGCTTGTAGAGGGTCAGTTGGCGTGGTGATGGCAGGAGCTAGCATGGTTTGCACCAGGCTTAAGGGTATCAGGTACGGTGGAATTCTACCCATGGCTAGGCTGTCAATGGAGGAGCTCACCTCCCGCAGCAGGTCTGTCATCCGGGCTGTGACCAGCTGAGTTTGAGCAAAGTCATTCTGGGAGACAGTAAATAGCTGTTTCATGGAGTTCACTGTCTGGTTCAGCAGAACGCTGTGAGTGTTGAGAATTACCACTGTTCCCTTAAATGTCTTGTGGGTGATTTGCAGGGATGCACTCTGTGTCGTAAGTTGCTCTTTTAGCAGTGGGATCTCAGTTTGAATTTCAGTCACATGCCGTCTCACGGTGGCTAGGTTCACTGCGTTGACACTGGATATGTCAACGTTGAACAGAGTTCCGACAGCAGCGGCGGCTCTGAGCAAAGCTCCCAGGATCCGTTTGGCACGGCGGTTGTGTCCACTTAAGTCCGCTTGTGTGACAGTCATTTTATCAAGTTGGTTGAGCATGTGCTCAACATTGGCCTCAGCGCGAGCGAGGGAGTCCTCTGTCCATCCGGCACTGGCCCAGCTGAATTGGGCTACTGTGCTGGGGTAGAGTTTTCGGTACACGTTGCGGAGGTCCACTTGAACATACACTTTCTGGGTGTGTGTTCGGCAATTGGTTATCAGGAATCCCATTTGTTCTTTTAGGACGATGCCTGATGCCGGACCCGGTGAGATGCTGTCCGTTTGCGGCTGCCCTCTGGTTGGCTGAAGGCTCAGAATGGCAAACCACGGCAGCATCCTGGTAAAGGCAAAAAGAAGACAGAGAAAGGTAGGAAAAATTTCAGCGAGTGTCGTCCTTGGTTGGCTAGGACAGTCTTTTCGCTTCAAGGACGACGGTTTGTCACTTGCTTCGGTGTCTTGTAAGTGGTTCTGGTGCTGCAGTGTGCAGCACGTGATGCGTCATGGGCATACATTGGCATGACCCCCCTTCTGCATTGTGGCACCACAAGCCTTGGCGCTGTGATGGCATCAGGTGCATAACGTAGAATGTTGTCCTGTGCACGCGTCATGTGTTTGGTGACCTGCAGTTGTCTGGGGCACCGGTTATCGGTGGTTGCAGACGGCGTGCTTGGGTGGTTGGAGGGGTCTGAGAGGTGGTTTCTCATATTGTCCATTGTTTTGTCATAGTCTTTGGTTAGCTGGAAGGTTAAGGTCAGGTGAAGCAGGGGCTCTGTGACATTTTGTCATACTTGTGGTGAGAGACGCATGCATGACCCTAAAAGTTCAGAACCACGGTTTAACTGGTTCGCTAGGTCTGTAGCATAAAGCTAGGTGTTTCACGTGTAGCTAGCTAGTGAAATGTGTCTTGTATCTTATCTTAGCTGTGGATGTTAGGAGGCTAAGATGTATGTGGTTCCGAGAGTATTTCCTGGAAGGGGCATAGCCGAGATGAAATAAATGACTTAAGATGGTTCTTTTGACTAAATTATTTCTCTGGACTGAACTAGTGGTTCACTACGGCTTGACAAAGTGAATGATAGGGGGAAAAGGACAGCTTTCCTATTTGAATTATGCGTATTATCAATCCTCTGGACCATAGTTGTGCCCTAGTAAATTGTTGAAATTACTTGTGTTGCAGGGTCACAAAATGAGTACACTGGTTGAAACTACGCCAAAATAACAAAGAAGGGTGTCTCTGTTTCCTTTCTGGGCCCTATGGGGAATGGAACCACATTTGAACAAGAGAGGAAATGAAATTAAATCATATAGATGACTGAATAGCCAAGGGAATAGCTGACTGCTATTATTATCAAAGTCAAAGAAATGAAAGAGTTAACAAAGAACAAAAACAAATTAAAATTAAAAGCAAAAGGGAATAAAACGATCAAAACAATGGGAATGATCTGAAGGCGAGAATAATCAGTGGCATTAGTGATGAAAATTCCTATTGCTATATGAATTCTTCTCTAGCTACACAGTTTACATGTAGTCAAACTTAAGTTTAATTAACAGGGCATCTGCAAAGTTAGCCTTCGACGGTTAGCAAGGACTATGCCTAAACTAGTGAAGGTGAACTTTAGCTAAGAAGAGTTGCAAACACGGAAAGTGAATTAGAAATCCTAACTGGTGTTAAGGAAAGTATTCTAGAATACTTTGCACTGTGAAAAAAAACAACGGTGATTAAGGGTTCAAGTAAATGATGCTAACTTCTAACTGTGGAAGTTATTATTTAGCTTAGCCTACGCTGGATGGATGCCATGTTAGGTTAGCTTAGCCTAAGTTGGATGGATGCTAGGTTAGGCTAACTTAGCTTAAGGCTGGAAGGATGCTAGGTTAAGTTAGCTTAGCCTAAGGTAGATGGATACTAGGTTAGGGTAGCTTAGCCACCTAGGCTGGTTTGTTTACAAAGTGACGTCACAAGTTAGCACTTCCTGTGACAAGTTGTTGTCATGGGAACTAGAGTATGTCAGAACAATTCAACAGTCCCTGAAAAGTGTCTGCACCTTTTAACGGGTTAAAAGGGGGCGCCTATACTTTAAGTCTTTCGAGAACTTGATGTTACATTAAGTAAAATGCGACTGTTTTGGCATTTGCTAATTTTACTCATGTAACTCTTCTCTTTACTTTACACAACTTATTCTATTTGTTTACCGAGTAAGGAAATAGATTTGCTGTAAGTCAAAGGTTGTCTAAGCATCTATAGTTACGTTCCTCTCATGCATAAATGCTGACTTTTCAGCGAGTAAACAGTTTTGATCGCTAGGTAGCTCTCTGCTTGTAGATGCAGCTAAAATTTAGGTGAATTACATCAATCTAACAATAATTTGTAAGGCCTTTACATTGTAGAAAGGGGAGCATCACCCAGGTCTACATATATACAACTCTGTTCTGAGCTTTCTTTTTCAGACACAGGTTTAGTCATACTGCAATTTGGATTTCTTTTTGACCAAAGCAGAATAGATATCGGTACAGATTAGAGGCTGCTGAAATGAGATTCCTTTGTCACACAGACTTACGCTTTACGGCTGAACTTACTGATATTAGTTGGAAATCTAAGACTCTTTCACTTAAAGTAGAGATGTCAATTCCAGCTATCGTTTTATCTGCATTTAGACAAGCCAGCGATCAAAAATGCTTATTGCACGTTGTGTTCTAGTTGGATCGCAAAGATCAAATGCACGCCTGTAGGTTAACAGTAGTTTAAGGCTGAGGTGGTTTTCCTACACTCTGGCGGTAAGGTGACGTATGCCCTATTTGGAGTTAGTGTTTCTTGTAACCCTTCATTGTCAGGAAACCTAATGTTTAGCAGTGCCAATTCAACCAGCATCTAGAAACTGTTTGTTTCAAAAGAGTTGTGCATAGTCTGTTGGCCGTTGAGATTTACACGTCCATTTAAGATTCTTTTAACTCAGTAAAATTCAAATTTTACGAATGCAGAGTCTTGCACTGTGTTCTTGCAGTGTCTTTTGGTTTTGCAGTTCAAAATCAGTGGGGTTTTAGGACTTCTTTCAGAAGAGGCCTTCTGCATTAGGTCACGCATCGTTGAGTGGGCATTGCGTGGTCTTTGGCGAGCTGGAAGCTGCAGGGTAGCGAACTTGGGTTTTTTTTCTCCAGTAGGTCACCTGATGGAGTTTTAGGACACCAGTAGGTCACTTGATGGAGTTTTTCGGTTCCTTGCCACTGTTGCCTTTGGCTTGCTCAGTTGGGGATATTCAAAATAATTAACCAAGCATTAATACCATTGATCAGCCCTACCAAACGTGGATGTTTTTTCACTAAGAAACAAACATTGTTATGTTATTTGATTGATATTGTGAAGCTGCTTTGATGCAATTTATATTGTGAAAAGCGCTATATAAATACACTTGACTTGACTTGACTTGAACCTTGACTTGGTGCTGAGGCTGTGTACCCATGGATGGCTGCTGGAGTTCCGGGGAACTCTGTGATTTTGGAGTCTGGCTTTGTTGTAGTTCTCGTGACCTCTGTGACCGGAGGGGGCGGGGTTCTTGAACTTGGGCCCAGACGGTCAGGTGTTTATAAGTCTAATAAAAGCTCAGAGCAGTCTAGCAGGTCTTTGCCAATCAGAAAGGGGTACGTGTCCATTTGTGAGATGTACACCGGGTGGATCAGACTCATAGAACCAATTGTCAGGTGAATGGGAGCTACCTGTTCGAGCCGGATGTCGTTCTGGCTGTACGACTGCACATTCAGCTCACACGATTGGGATGTAAGAGTTCGATCTTGTCTCATAGCTTTAGCTCTGAGTTTTCCTAAAAGTTCAGCTGATATCAAGGTAAAGTCTGCGCCGGTGTCTACCAGTGCTTCAAGTCTCACGTCATTTTCCAAAGTGATGGCTAGGTAGGGTTTCCGGGCCACCCCCTTTTCGATCAGGTTCCCCAGGAGCTTTGGCGTCCGGGTTGGTGTGGTGATCGATGGGCGGTTAGGGCCGGTCTCGTGTTGTTCGCTGTGGAGGCAGGTAGACAAAGCAGCATTTCCTGGGTCTTTGTGATGTTGGACCCAGTCGTGGGAAACTGTGCTGTCATGCTTAGGCTGTGCAGCTGTCAGCTGTGGTGGCTGGGTGATGCAGTCACTTTGTGGTGTGACAGTTAGCTCTGTGGTCTGATGCTCATGAGCAGTGTTCTGGGTGCCTGTTTCAGGCCTTACGCTTAGACGTAGGATGTCTGGGTTTGAGTCTCTTGGTGATGGGGGTTGGCTATTTCTGGGTCGCCGGCTGGCTTCCCAGAATCTTTCAGAGCGCTCGCTCTGGTGCCTTGGATGAGCACCGTCACGGCCGTGCTGCCTTCTGCTGGCCTGGAACGATCTTGACTCTCCGTAAGAAGGGCTGTGGTGTTGTGGGGCGCCCTCTAGAGGCAGCTCTGTGTAGTGTTCAGAGACAGAGTAGATTGTGGGGTCTTTAAAAGTCTTTTCGTACACAGTCTTTTGCTTAATGTGAGCTTTGTGGGCCAAGTCTCGTAGCTGTTGGGTAGACATGCTACGGGGACAGGCCCGGATGCCTAAGTAATGATGCCGTCTACAAGAATTTCGGCTAACTGATGCAGGCAGTTAGAGTTATGTGGGGACAATTTGCGTAGGTCAGCGTTGGGCCTAAATAAAGATTTTGACAGGGCGGTAGCCTAGTGGGTCATCTGTGGATGCTAACGGGTTGGTTGTCAACCTGTTATTTAGCTTTCCTTGGTGTCTCTCGTAGGTTCTGTCTCTAGGTGAACTGAAAGGAACAGATCACAACAGAAAAGAAAAATAGCAAGATGGGAAAGATTGAAGTAAAATGAAACAATAAAAGTGAATAGGTCTGTAATGAAATGGGGTGAATAATAACACAGGAAGTGTTACAGGGGATAAGGAGGCCTGAGCCTGCTATGTGTGGCTTGGAGAAAAGGGGATGGGCCAAACACTTAAATGACCGGGGGAATATCTAATATTCTGTGGCCTATACTAAGTGGATGGGTTTTACCTTATGTTAGCTTGCCTGGGGTGAATTGAGGTCCTCCCTGGTCGGAGCCAGCGTTGCGGTCAATCTTTCCGTCGTCCCTTAACACTCAACCGCAGTGTCCCCGGGCCCTTCCGTTCATCTGTACCAAGGTGCGCCCTCTCAAACAACTTGACTTTAAACACAACCGGCAATACCAAGGTGTCAACTTGCCAGACGGCACAGCAAAGTGGATTTTCCCCAGAACCCTCGGGCCTTGATTTGAGTAATTATTCCAAAATTGCCTTGTGTGTCGACTAGTGTGGTTGACTTCCTTTTGGAGTGCCATATTGCTGAGTCTTAATGCGTGCCGCACCAATGGAAAGAAACAGAATAGGTCCGAGACTCACGCACGGCAGGCGTCGGTAACGCCGGTCAGACGACCCCGCTCGCTGGAAACCAACCAGGGATGACTGTCAAACCACCACAGCATAAGAGAGTGTTCTACCTATGAATACAAAACAGGATGAAGAACAAGTGAAACTTAAAGTGAATTAAGGCTTTCTTTGTCTAAACCAAATTGAGTACTTATGTAGAAAATAAATAGCAAAGGCTTTACTAAATAATGGTAAAAACAAAAGGGAATTATGACAATGTTAATTATCAGAATCACCTAATCCCTAAAAGAAGAGATATCAATAAGTAACGCAGGATGACACAGGAGGAGGCAAGCTGTAGTAGCGCGTTTGTGCCACAAGGGGGCGTACTTCCTCTCAGTGGTCAACCTGGTTGAAAAGACAGCTTAATTTAAATTGCAATTCAAACCGGTTTAAACTCAATTTAAATAAGTAAATAAAGAGATGTTAAGTAACATCTAATCTAGTAAGGATACAGTTGTGATGATATATCAATACGAAGAATAAGTTAAAAAAAAAATTGAACTCAGAAACTTAATTCAAGTTTAAATTCGAAATTTGTTTGTTTCAAACCAAAATTTGAATAAGTGTAAGAAAAGTAAAGATCAAAATTATATCTGATGATGATCACGATTACTGTAAGGTATCAGTGATAAATAAAATAAAGCCAATGAAAAACTGGAAATATACCACTTCAAAACAGAATGAAAGGAGGAAAAGTGAATCACCGTCTTAGCAGGGGATGCCACAAGGGTGCGTGTCCCTCTAAGTGGGTATCAGTGACTGACAGGCAAACACGATGTAAATTTAAATTCAAACTGGTTTAAAACCAAATTTAATTAAGCGTGTAAGGGAATTGAAAAATCAGGATAATAATTTATAATAATTAACGATAACAGCAAAGTATCATCAATAACTATAAAACAATCAAAAGAGAAAAGTAGAGATAGGCAATTCAAAACAGAATTTGAAAAGAGAGAAAAGGAGAGTTGAGTGAGCTGACTTAGAAGGTGGCCACTAGGTGGTGGACTTTTAGCAGTAAGAGAGCATTATCTGAAACGGCCCTCGCGTAATTGCGCTCATGCATGCCGAAGTCAGAAGGCGGGGCGTAATTTGAGACTTCTAAACGCCCTCTAGCGTTTAGGCAGCGGAATTACAACCACTTTTTAATGTGATTCAAAAGCTTTCAGTTCGCGTCACGCACTGATTTTCTGGAATAAATCACAAGTATACAATTCAGATCTCTGCGGATCTTTTGGTGCTATACTGCACAAGAGTATATGGCGGGATTTCTTCGCCGCACATACACAAATGTGGACAACAGGAATTTTCGTCTGTTGGTTCGAACTCCAATAAACATTTTTCACAATAGCACTTATGATTTAAATGTATTAGATCTTCAATTGGGTAGCTACGCCAATTTTTGACCAGGAGTTTATCGTTTTTGTTGAATATCACTGGGTTAACCCCGAATTCAATAACGATATTTGCATGCAAGGCCTATGTTTAAAAGGAGTCTCGCTTAAAAACATATTTATTCAAACCGGTAATACGCACGTGAGAATTCTTCATTCACAGCGATTTAAAACAAATGTTAGAAATGTATCAACTGCAGAGGTATTTTTTCATCTCTTAACAGGACATTTGTAATATTAAAGTACTGCAGTCTTAGCATTTAACAGTGCTAACAATTGTCTAGGCATATTTTTAGCAACTTGTTAAAAATGTAACGTTAATGACTTCGGCTTTTTGCCTCGGTCGGTTAGGAGTGAGTTCGCGTTGCGACTTATCTCACAATTTCATAATTTCATAGCGCGCACAAAAAAAAAATTAATAACCATATACACAGATTGAAACTGGATTGCTCATAAAACAAAGTTTGAAATTGCCAGCGTCCTCCACCAAAACTGTAACAACATTTAGTTTTACATTAGCTCAAATTATATATAGGGAATTTTAATAATTAATCATGAATATGATTAATATATTGGATATTACAGTTAAATTATCGAAGTTGAAAATAGATTGATTGTACACACGAATGATCAATCACAACGAATTATAATTCCTCATTCATATGTCAATGGTCCATTTTCGGATCGATTATATGAGATAACCTTTAAGGGAGTTAATTTAGCTATCGAACTGTTTGTCCAGCAAACGGCCGTAAGATTAACTTATCAACTTCTCAACAAAGTTATCCCTTCTTATAAACTCCAAGAAATATAAATTTTCTGGCCGTGAACATACATTTTTCCTGTGTTTATAAAATTAGACTACGCAACGTAGTCAATAATGAAAGCTTTGTAGCTATGATCGAGATTTCATTGACTTTGTAAAATGAGCATTTTAGACAGAAGGCAATCAAGAATATAATGGTTTTAATAGTTGGACTAATAATACATCGAACTACAATTCACACAGAATATATGTATATACACCCGAAACAAACAAAACGAAAAACATTACAAACACGAATTAAAATAGGATGAGAGAGGAAGATAAAAATGAGAGGGAGAGAGAGAGAGAGAGAGAGAGAGATCCGTAGGATCACAGTTTGGCAAAATTCACCTGGACATTTAAACCTTTAAGAGACAACACGGAAAAACAGTCTTAATGCTCTAAAATCTTGGTAACTCAAATATACTTGCATATAGTTCTCATGTGTCTGAGCCCTGCGGCGTGTGTGAGCTGCTGGTCTTTGTGTGTTCCGTTGGAGCGTCACGTGGTTTGCTGCGGTCTGGAGCGCGCAGTTTCAAAGAAGGCTTAAAGGTCTTTGACGTAAATTACCAAATAAATAATTCAGACTAAGTTCATTTCTGGTGAAATGAACAAAGGAAAAACAAACTTAAACAAAAGAAAAGAAGAGGAAAGATCCCCCAGGGCGGGGATCACGAGTATGATGTTTACATCGGATCGAAGGAGAGGGAAGAGTCCAGTCAAAAGTCGAAGTTCCCTCGAAGAAGGGAGTTCCCCCAAAGATGCAGTTCTTTCTCCCCCCTCCTTACTCTTCCAAAACTAAAACCAAAACTAAAGATGAGGTGCTTGGTGGTCTTCTTTAAAGAGACTTCTGTTTACGCCTCCTCTGGCGTGAATGCACCAATCAGCTGGGAGGAAAGTGTGCGGATAAGTGTTCCTTTGTTCCCTCGAGATCGACTTTGCATGTTTCATGACCGTGGTGTAAAAATGCATTCAATTTTACTCCAGAGATTATAGAACATAGTAACATACATTTTACGGTTTGCACCCATATATATATATGGTTTGGTCAGATCAAGAGGATTCTAAAGGTGAGAAGAACGACATACAAACATTATAGGAAAACACAGTTACATTAAAAATGCATCTAAAAACACCTCTGTTCATTTAGAATTATAATACGATCACATCTAACCCCAATGGAACATGGGCAAACATAAAAACATATTGAATATATCATAGTACAAGTCTCTCAATTGAGGAGATTGGAGAAAAGTTTTTGTGTGTGTGTGTGTACTGTGAACGTGGCTGGGTCATTCGTTGGTGAAGATGTGGTGAACTTTTGCTCACCCCCCTCCCGGGCAATGATATGTGTGTGCGTATTCTTTGAATTGATGAGTTTTTAAGTCTGGATTACAATGACCAGTGTGGTTCATTACACAAGGTTGTCTGTGTTTGTGAGGTGTCCTGCAGAGGGGACACCACGGGATCTCCGGCCAGAGAGGCGCTCCTGTTGGGTCACATGTGGTAAGACAGAGGACCCTGTGATTACTTATCAGCGAAAAACGCCGCGGGGGCACTTCTGGCATCGGTCATTTAATTAAGTCCCATCGCCATTTGCTTGTGTGTGAATCAGTAACTTAAAAAGTCTCATGACATCTCCATTCTTCAGATTGTGAAAGAAACAGGAGTGTTTACTTAATTAGAGACTGTTGATTAAAACCACATGATTGCGCTGATCATCTGATTATTGCTACACTTTTCTGTCAAATATATTAGAAAAAGCAGTATCCTCACAACTGTGTTCCTTTCTTGAAAGAAATTATATCTGCAAGGATTTTCAGTCATGATTTAGACCATATCATAGTACTGAGACAGCTCTCATTAGAGTCACAAATGATTTGCTCTTATCATCCGATCGTGGTTGTAGCTCTCTATTAGTGTTACCTGATCTTAGTGCTGCATTTGACACCATTGACCACAACATTCTTTTAAATAGACTAGAAAATTATGTTGGCATAAGTGGAATTGCACTAGCATGGTTTAAATCATACTTATCAGACCGTTATCAGTTTGTAGCAGTAAATGAAGAGATGTCTTATCGATCACAAGTTCAGTATGGCGTACCACAAGGCTCAGTACTAGGACTGCTGCTGTTCACTCTGTACATGCTACCATTAGGGGCCAGTTGTTCAAAACATTTAATCTGGATCAAAATGATATGGATTTGGAAATCCCATTTTTTCCTATCCAGGATCAGGTAATCCGTCTTACTTTTATGCCGTTTTTTCAAAGCAACATTGGACTGAATCACCCTGATCCAGATACACAGTTTTCAAGATTACCAAATCCAGATTACCAGTGCTCTAAATGGGACAACATATCACAATGTGGGCTACCATCTATGTAAAGAACAGCTAGAAGAGCCAACATGTGGTCACTAAGTGTTTCTTATTTTGAGACAAAAAACACAAAAATAACATAAACATCCACTTCTTATCATAATTTATTTTATGACCCACATCTAAACCACAACAAAATAAACAACAAACATACATTAACAAATACATTGTGGACATTTTGAAAACGTCTTAAAAAAATGGCTAAATATCCAATAGTTAACAAAATAAAGAATGTTCAGGGTTCTTCTTCATCTGAGGAGGAGAGACCAGCATTTCCAAGCCCCGCTTTTAGGAGGTGGATCTGAAGTTTCGCTTTGGTTTGCTGTAGTTTGGTCAGCTTGATTTGTTCCTCTCTCAGGAGTATCTGTGCTTCTGCTCTTTCAGTTTCTCGTTTAAGAAGTGATTCATAGAAATCATCATTTTTATTCGGCAAAGGACGCTTCAAGCCTCTTTTCTGAGCGCCTGTGACTGCTGGCTCTACCAGTGAGGATCCAGGTTGTTCTTCAATAATAGGGCTGAGATCCAGAATGAATGTTTCCTCTGCATTAGGAGGAACTGGCTCACTTTCCTCTACAATTGTAGGCTCACCATCCCACTGGAGCAATACACCACTGAAGAACCCGAAGGAGTCACAGTCTGTCTGTGGAAGAACAGGTCCTCATTGCTCTGCGCTTCTATGCATCTGGGACTTTCTACCAAGTTGTGGTGATAATATGGGAGTGGACAAATCAACTGTGAGTGATGTAGTGAAAGCTGTGTCAATTGTATTGGCCAGCCTGGTCAATCAGTTTGTTTCACTTCCAAAGGATGTCCAGATTGCCCAGACCAAACAAGTTTTTTCTTTTGGGGAACATGCCCAATACTATTGGGGTTATTGACTGCACTCATGTGCATATCCAAGCACCTCATGAGAGGGATTGGGAGTACATCAACCCGAAAGGGGAGGCGCAGCATCAACATCCAACTTGTGGGCGATGCTGACCTCATCATCACAAACTGTGTCGTGAAGTGGCCTGGGTCTGTTCATGATGCACGCATCCTGAGAGAGAGTGCTTTATACAGAGAGCTCCAAACCAACCGACCAGATGGCATAATATTAGGAGACAGTGCCTATCCACTCCTACCATGGCTGATGACTCCTTTTCTTGCAGCAACTACACCTGCGCAGGCACACTTCAACACTGCTCACTGCAAAACAAGATGTGCAATTGAGAGTTTAAATGGAGTTCTGAAGAGACGCTTTGCATGCCTTAACTACTTGCGAGTGGAACCACAGGATGCAACATAATACTTGCGTGTATCGTCCTGCACAACATCGCTACCAGGCGCAATGTCCCTCTCTGTGATGATGTTTATGATGCACCTGAGCCTGTTGAAGAACCAGACCAACCTCTGGTGGTCTGTCAGAATCAGGGACTGACTGGACGTATAGTAAGGGATGCAATTGTTTGGGGGATTATTTCATGGCGACAAGATAATTTTTATTTTATTTTTACTTTACTATACTGAATAGCTTAATTGTTAGCCCATGTCTACTTTATCACTGTTACAACGGTTACACAAGTCAAGTGCAAAATATAAATAAAAGTATATACACTAAATGATACAAATGTATTATTTGACCAATTTTAAAGTTTTACTACATTTTCTTCCTGAAATCAACCTTGAAATCCTACCCCCTGTTGGGATCAGGATAATCATGTTTTTTTTGGATCAAAGTTATCCAAATCCCACTGACAAGTTTTGAACAACACAAACTGAAGGTTTGATCCAGATTAAAACTAGGATTGGATTCCCTGATCTAATCTGATTTCAGATTCCTTCTTTCCCTTTTGAACAACCCATTTTCAAAATTTGATCCAATCCGATAACCAAAATCCGATCAGTTTACCTTTGAACAACTGGCCCATGGATATATTATTAGGAAACATGGAATTAGCTTTCACTGTTCTTACCAATTCACAAAATGAACGAAATGCATAGCATCTCCTACTACTAAATTCTGAAAAAAACAGAGATTCTAATTATTGGACAAAAAACTTCCACACGTAATAACCTAGAATACTGTCTAACACTTGATGGCTGCTCTGTTAAGTCTTCGTAGTCGGTTAGGAACCTGGGTGTGCTCTTTGATACCAATCTTTCATTTGAAAGTCACGTGTCTAGTGTCTGTAAAACTGCATTTTTCCATCTTAAAAATATATCTAAATTACGCCATTTTCTCTCATTGACAAATGCGGCACAATTAGTTCCTGACATCTAGATTATTGTAATGCTCTACTGGGTGGTTGCCCTGCACGCTTATTAAACAAATTACAGCTAGTTCAAAACGCAGCAGCTAGAGTTCTTACCAGAACCAGGAAGTATGACCTTATTAGCCCGGTTCTGTCAACACTGCATTGGCTCCCTATTAAACATCGTAAATTTTTTTAAAATATTGCTGATTACTTACAAAGCACTAAATGGTTTAGCTCCGCAGTACTTGAGCGAGCTCTTAACGCATTATAGTCCTTCATGTCTGTTGCAATCTCAAAATTCCGGCCAGTTAATAATGCCTAGAATATCAAAATCGATTGCTGGCGGTAGATCCTTTTCCTATTTAGCACTAAAACTTTGGAACAGTCTTCCTCCCATTGTCCGGGAAGCAGACACACTCTGTCGGTTTAAAGCTAGATTAAAGACACATCTCTTTGACCTAGCATTCACATAATACATTGTCGAGTTCTATAACTCAATGTTAGGCTGCATAGATTAGGTCAGCCGGAACTGGGAACACTTCCCTTAAATAATGATGTACTCGTTACATCATAAGAAGAATGGCATCTACGCTAATTTTAGTGTCTTTGTTTATCCCGAGGTTTTCCCACAGCCTGCCGGATCCAGGCCATATCCAGATCTGACTAGGACCTTCGCCTGGACCCAATGACACATGCAGTGCTGAAGTGTCAACTAGCCTCTCCCTATGGAGGTTCCCTTTACCACTCTACAGATAAAGCGTTGTGGGAAAATTCGGTTTGTGTACCTAACCCGAAGTGATAAAATAAAATAAAATTCTGTATCAAATTTATAGGCAAGACAAGTAGTTTGTTTAGGCATGGTTTGTAGGGGCAACACTTGAAGTCACACTTAAAAGAGAGCTATGAGATTGCTACACGCAATGCGCTAAAGCTTGTGGAATGGAACAAAGTTTGCTTTGATAAGCGTGTGACTGAGTCTACCTTGTAGGTGGGAGACCGTGTGTTGGTTCGAAATGTTAGGATTCGTGGGAAACATAAACTCGCTGATAAGTGGGAGTCTGAAGTCTATGTAGTGATGAAGCGAGCGGACAATTAACCTGTTCATACAATTCCGGAGATGAAGGACGGTCCAGTTCGTACTCTGCATAGAGACTTGCTACTTCCTTGCGGATTTTTGCCTGTTCCTGAAACTGTGGATCCTATTGTACCGCAGCCTGTCTTGAAGCCTAGGACTAGGTCGAGTCTTGGTGTGCAAGAACAAGAGGAGCTGACTGTTAATTCAGAAATGGACAATGAAATCTCTGATTATGCATCTCAAATTATCCAGTTGAGGAAACAAAGTTCATAACTTACCATGACTTTCCTAGACGAAGGGATGTCTTACCTGTTGTAACTTCAGGAAGTTCTTTACCTATGGGTAACAGAAGAAATTCAATCACCTGAAATGGTAGAAGAACACTCACCTGTGGAAGTTTCCGCTGAAAACTCACCTGATATTGCAGCATTGTTAATGGAGGAGAAAACGTTGGAGGAGAGAGCGGTGAGGATAACAGCCCTTTGAATGAAGGCAACACTGTTGTGGAAACTGAGTGCAGACGTTTTACTAGGGAAAGGACAAAACCTAAGATACTTGCCTATCCAAGTCTTGGAAATCCCTTGATTCAAATAGCCCAATCTTTGTTCCAAGGATACTGCTTTTGTAACTGCCTTGAGTGGTCTTGCAAATCCTAGTGAGTTAATTGAAATATCTCAAACACAGATTGTGTGAGGGTTATTTCACCGTAACTTGTGTTCCGAGGACGTACACAGTTAGGAGGGGAGGATGTAACCCTGACTTAATTTCAGGATTTATAATAGAATTGACCAATGAGAGAAGACTGAGAAACTACGCCCTGCTGAGTCACTAGAAGCAGCGGGATCTAACGAAGCAACCGAGAAGAGAGCAATAAGCTAGAGCAAGTATATTCTATAAAGAAGGAAATATAAGTGTAAACAATTGATTTAGTTTTGGATTTCATGAAGAGACAGTTATGTTGAAAGAATCCAGTTAATTTTATGTTTGTGTGGATGTAAATCTTGAAGTATTATCATGTGGAAATACTGGATGTGGTCAGGTTTTTTTAATTCATCGGACAGTTCCGTTGATGGCGTGCTACCCAATCGAACGCTAGGAGAAGAGAAGGGAGTAATCAAGAGGACAGCAGAGACTGAAATCAAGCTGTTTTCATTAATTTCTTCGGGAAGGATGTTTTTTTTTTCCTTTTTCTGAATGGAACTGTGAATTGACATGCATAGTTGGATTTGAGATAAGTGACTGAACAAAATTGATATCAGTGAACTGAACTGTGATTCGCTTTCAAAGTTTTTTCTTTGAGAGAAGAGGGTAATCTTTTAAACAGTGAATCTGGTGTTACTAGGGTTAATTCACTGTGACGGTAACAGAGGACTGTAAACCAGTGATAACTGACTATATTTGAAGAGGGATTAAATTTGTTTTACATTGGAAAAATGTGATTTATTTCTTGTTTTTATTTTCCTATTGTTAATTGTTTACTTTTAAGAAGGCCTACTTTTATTTGGGGAAATTATTCAAATTAAAGTACTGGGATTTTCTGGTGTGCAATTAGTCCATTTATATATGTATCAAAATAATTCAATCAAAAATGATAAGTGAGATTTGTTGTTAGAAAAACAGAGGCACATTCAGACATTATTAAAATATTTACAGGCTTAACAATGAGTGAGGACAAAATAGAACGTTCGAGGCAATATCTTTGTAAAGCGCTTTTAAAAGTCAATTCTCAGAGCGCTTTACATAAGCGAGAAAAAAAGAGAATAAAAAAGCATGATAAACAATACAAAGCAAAGTAATTCAGACAAGTTTACAACCCTAAAAAACAATGTAAAAAATAATTATCAAGACATATAATAAGCCCATGTAATACATCACATAAACCACCACTGAAATCACCTTTCATTCAAATGCTTCCTTAAAAAATAAGTTTTAAGAGATGATTTAAACATATTCAAAGATGATGCATTTCTTATCTCGGAGGGCAAAGAGTTCCATAGCTTTGGGGCAACTAAAGAGAACGCCCTATCCCCCATAGTTTTTAGGTTCGTTACCGGAACAACTAAAAGACCAGGTCGGCCGAGCGAAGATTACTTGTCGGAATGTAGGGTATTAGAAGTGAGGTAAGATATTGAGGAGCGAGTCCATTTAATGCCTTGTAGGTCAACATAAGAATCTTAAAATCAACACGAAATTTGACAGGCAACCTGTCAACTTGATATATATCTGGGTATCGTCC
Organism: Meda fulgida; assembly: GCA_030578275.1. NCBI lineage: Eukaryota > Metazoa > Chordata > Actinopteri > Cypriniformes > Leuciscidae > Meda > Meda fulgida. The sequence continues at coordinate 13,735,690 of CM060620.1, forward strand.
GCATAAAAATGAAAATCAAGACCAAGAGACCTCAAAAGTTGACCAAGAGGAAAAATATAAAGTCTGAAAAGTAAAGGACCTAAAATTGAGCCCTGAGGAACACCAAATTTTACCACGCCACCTCTGATCTGCAGCCACCCAGCACAACAAATTGTTTGCTGTTTGTTGTTAGATTAACAACTTATTTTTAACATTAATAATTTATTAAAATGTTTAAGAATAATGGAGTCCTATGAAATGTATTTTATTCAGAAAATTATTTTTTCTTTTTATGATTAAATACAACTATCTTATCAAAAACGGTGGTAATCAAATGCAAATTTAAACTTTTATCCTTTTATTTTTGTGGGAAGTCCTGCAAAACAGATTTACTAAATTAAATCAGGGTCAAAAATGAGTCCTTAAATACATTTTAATACATTTTATTATTATTATTGTTATTATTATTCTGAGAAGTGCTTTCAATAGGCCTACATTTTATTTTGACGGGTTGTAAAGACCTGTTCCAGTAGAGTGTATTTGATAATGTTTTTTCTCAAATAAAAATGATGAAAATGCTCATCAGGCGTTCTCTCAGAGCACTTCTGGAAATGTTCATGTCTTCATGTCCTCGTATTGTGTAAGACGCTAAAAACAACATGAGCTTGAGTATGTAGACGAAGCGGCGCAGCTCATTCCCACTGAGAGATCAAGCAGGTTATATATAGTAGTCTTTTTGCACTTTAATATTCATAGACCAGGTCGCGATTTGATTTATCGCACAGCTCTCCTTTCAATTTATTTATCCATCATATAAATAATCCAACCTTATTTGATTATAACTATATACATTTATACAGCGTTTTACGTTGGAATAAGCCTCGTCATTAAATTACTATTATTTGAAGTTAACATTATACAATACGTAGACCTACACCACAAAACTAGTTGAGGATAAATTCTTTAAAATTGGGGAATCCGTTACGGACGTGAGCGCTCTGAAAGCGGCACTAAAAGATGCTTTAAACTTTCACAGAGACCTCAAACAGAAAGCACAAAGCCTTTCTTTAAAGTGAATTTCGTTTTGTATTAATTGTATCTTAATTAATTGTATCTTAATTAAAAAAATAATTTTAATCAATGTTTCATCAACCATTTGCCTGTATTTAATAAATAAGAAGTAAATATAGCATTATGTAATCACGACACGGAGGCGCCGGCGCGTGAACTGGAGCTCGTCTCATAAATTACCAAAACTCAGCATATAAGGTAGCCTACTGTGCCTCACAGACCTGAGAAATATATCTAAAATGTCTACTTCTAAAAAGAACATTTCAAAACGAAAGAAAACAGACTGCTCTCTGTTTATGTAATCCGTATGAAATGTGCATGGTTAAACGTTCAGAAAACAATTCCATATAAGGTTATATTTCAACACTTCGCGAATGGACAGCGACTCTTAAATAGCACGTAGTTCTCGCGCGTTCATGTTAAGTGCATTTTTGGGAAACGCTCGTGGTATTGCAGCGAGCGTTCGTAACCTTGCACGTAGAGAGTGCTCTTATCGGGAAACCCGGCCCAGAAACTTTTGTTTCACAACTTCGTATCTCGTGGTCAATCTACCTTGGATGGTTTAGACATTATGGCTGAAAATCATAAAAAAGTAGAAAATCCTACGGGATTTTGCTGGTCTGTTGGGGCCCCCTTGAAGGGCGGGGCCCGTTTCAATTGAAACGGGTGAAACATAGGTAAGGCCGCCAGTGGCGATGGCATTAGCCTTGCCTGAACATCAAACTTTAAATCCTACCTGTTGCCTTTCACCATGCACCAGGGGCGTCGCCAGCCGATTTTGCCGGGGCTTCAGCCCCGAATGTTTTGATTCAAGCCCCGAATGTAATGATGACTGTCACTGAGCAAATATGAAACTGGACAAACAATAGCCTATGTAAACTCCCGAAATCATAAGTTGCTTTATTTCATTGTGCTTTGGCTTTGCATGCATACAGCCTGTAAAAAAATAGATCTTAAAAATAATCTAGCCTATAGAATACATTTCTTTGCTGTCGGTAGCCTATGGGCTACTCCGTTTCTTCCTCTCTGTTAAATATGCAGCTGTAGCAGGTAGGGGAGGAGCTAGCACAGTCAACCGCAAGAGCGCGAGTTAACAACTGAGACAGTCAGCGAGCGGGAAAGAAAAACATTAAAGAAAAATGAAGCAAACAAGACTTTGGGGATTTTTCGGAAAGAAGTCAGTGGGTAAGAATTCAGTTTTTTTATCCTTAAAGTCTGAAGATAGATCATCATCTGGCTGGCTTTCAGGCTACCAGTAGGCTACCAGTTGTCAGACTCGTGGTGTAAAATACTTTGAAAACAAGTCTGCCCTACTCTGACTCGGATTGGATGTCAGGTATCGGCATTAGGAACGATTGTTGTTTTTGTTTTTTTAAGCTGCAAAGTTTATGGTAACTATAGAGATAGCAGATAAATGATGGCCTCGCCCATGACTTACCATCTGTCAACGTAGTCTCGACATCACGTCTGTAATTTTATATATGTTTTAAATGCCTACTAGATACATTCTTAGTTTTTATTAAAAGTCAGATGTTGGCCTGTGGAGACTCATATAGATTTCATGATTCAATTTGATTCACAAGCTCTTGCAGTTTCTCATCTTTTTCGATTCATGATACCAATGCATTTACCTAAATCAACCCAATTATTATCTTTTTTTTAATTTATTAGATTTTTACATCGTTTTCAAGTGCCTCCTCCATTGAGTTTATTTTCTTGACATATTATTTCAAGGTAAGTAATATTCTTTAACTTCACTTCAAGCTTTGTTTATTATTTTTATTTTTTATATAGTCATCTACGACTTTTATGTAGTCTAAGACTTTTAAGAAATTTCATGTGTTTTCAATGATGGGTTACCATTTGCACAGTGAATTTTACACTAATCAAAATAATTCAATCAAAAATGATAAGTGAGATTTGTTGTTAGAAAAACAGAGGCACATTCAGACATTATTAAAATATTTACAGGCTTAACAATGAGTGAGGACAAAATAGAACGTTCGAGGCAATATCTAAGATCCTGGAGAGCAACTAAACGTGTTCCCCCAAAAAAATATCTACACAAAATAACAACACTGAATTGGCAGTCTGGAAGAGTCCGAAACAGTCACAAAAGGTCAATGGGATGCAGGTGATACCTTAGGTTCCACAGAGAACACAATGAACCTTTCATCTCCAATGTCCTTTGAAGCATCCTGGCCTTCAGAAGAAACTGACTGGGAGAATGACTTAGAGGAAGTCATGGATATTGCAGAAAAAAAGGTACATCTGACCAGGAAGACAGCATGGCAAGCTTATCCCTGGCAACAGAACTGGCATCCTGGGCTTCTCAGTTCGAAGTAAAGAACAATGGTGTTGATCATCTGTTGAAAATTCTTCAGAAACATGGCTACACAAATCTTCCATCCTCTGCTCGTACTCTGCTCAAAACACCTAGGAAAATAACCACAATGCAGAAATGTGGCATGGAGTATTTGCATTACCCACTGCATCAACAGTTGCTGGACAAACTGGATAAGTACCCTGTTGAAGAGATCCTGGACCATGACACAATTAATCTGTCATTCAACGTTGATGGCCTGCCATTGTTCAAGAGTTCAAGTAAAGTTCTGTGCTCTGTGCTGTCCACCTCAAGTCCATCATCGTTTTTTCCAGCAACTTTAACATGCGCAAACCAGAAACCCACCGATCTGACTTTCCTAGATGATGTTATTGCAGACTTCAATGATCTGATGTCTCATGGCCTTCAGTATGAGGAGATACATTTCACTATTAATCCAGCAAAAGCCTTTACACGAGGCACAAAGCTGTGCTCTGGGTACTATGGATGTGATAAATGTGACCAGAAATATGTATGGTAATGTTACTAATAAAGTAACATTTCCAGCCACAGAAAACCTCACCTTGTGCACAGATGATTCATTTAGGAGCCAAGTTGAGCCTGAGCATCACAATGCCAATACTCCACTCATCCAGCTGCCCATTGATATGGTCAAAATCTTCCCAATCGACTACATGCATCAGGCATGCTTGAGGGGTGATGAAGAGGCTTCTTGTCAGTTGGACCTGTGGAGAAAGAAGAGTCAGGCTCTCCACCACCCAAAAACAAGTAGTCAGCTCTAGGTTGCTTCACCTTAGGAGTCAAAAGCCTTCCATTTTTGCTTGCACCCCTCGAGGCCTGGATGAGCTGGAGAGATGGAAGGCAACAGAATTCCGTCTATTCATGCTGTAAGGCAAGCTTGTGTTGAAAGGAATTCTTGAGCATGACATGTACCTACATTTCTTGGCATAGAGTGCCGAAGTTATGACGGCACTTTGTAGGACAACTCGAAGTTAGCGGCGCATGGGTTCCCTCGATCGAAAAGCTATGCATTTTCCCCATAGACTTTTGGAAAATCGCAAAAAATAAGATCTGTGTTCAACATGTGACCCTTACACGTTTTGTCTATCAAGATAATCTTTACAAGTTAATCCAAAATGTATACATTTTGAAGCCTAAATAAAGCCGTCAGATATAAAATGCTAATGGTAGGCTATAAACGGACTACAGCACACCATGGTCGCGGATCAACGTCATCAAGCTTCCTCAAACTTTATTTAAAAAACATGCTCGCTCATTATGATCTGCGCTGTGTATGAACACTTGTCCACTTTTTCATGAGAAATATTGCCTATTCGTTTTTTCCAAAAATGTTAGAAACTAATTTTGTGCGTGCCTCTCTGAGATTTTTTTTATCTTTTGTTAATGTTTTATTTATTTGTTTATTTTGTTAGTTTATATAAACCTTAATATTATTTTCTTTGTGATTACAATTATTATGCCTGATCATTGTGCCCCAAATAAACTTTAAAGATTATCTTTCACTGTATTATGTTGAATTGTATGTTTGCATACCATTTGCTAATTCGCCAGAAAAAAAACATGATTTTACCATCTCAGAAGCACCAACGTTAGCTATGGCCATATCATTTTCCAATCTTATGTCCTTTTTCTTAGACAATAGAAAAACCATAGATCAAGGAGAGAACCACTATAAATCTGGACATGTAGAACAGTGCAGCTTAGATGCTGGTTTACTTACCGGTATTGTAAGGGCCAGCATGAGGGACAAGGTTTATCGAGTCTCGGTAAGTAAAACTAGGGAGGGATAGTCAAGTCAAGTGTATTTATATTGCGCTTTTCACAATATAAATTGCATCAAAGCAGCTTCACAGTATCAATCAAATAACATAACAATGTTTGTTTCTTAGTGGAAAAAACATCCACGTTTGGTAGGGCTGATCAATGGTATTAATGCCTGGTTAATTAATTTGAATATCCCCAACTGAGCAAGCCAAAGGCAACAGTGGCAAGGAACCGTGACTTAATGGAGAGAAAAAACCTTGGGAGAGCCCAGGCTCAGTCGGGGGCCAGTTCTCCTCTGGCGTTTATGAACTAGAGGCCGGATTTACAGTAACTGTAATTTGATACAGAATTTTGTTTTATTTTATCACTTCGGGGTGGGTACGCGAACCGGAATCACAACGTTTTATCTGTAGAGTGGGAAAGGGATCCTCCATAGGGAGAGGCTAGTTGGCACTTCAGCACTGCGTTGTCATCGGGTCCAGGCAAAGATCCTAGTCAGATCTGGATACGGCCTGGATCCGGTAGGCTGCGGGAAAACCTCGGGATAAACAAAGACACTAAAATTAGCGTAGATGCCATTCTTCTTATGATGATGTAACGAGTACATCAGGATTTAAGGGAAGTGTTCCCAGTTCCGGCTGACCTAATCTATGCAGCCTAACATTGAATTATAGAAGTCTATAATATATAATGTGTATGCTAGGTCAAAGAGATGTGTTTTTAGTCTAGCTTTGCACTGACAGAGTGTGTCTGCTTCCCGGACAATGGTAGGAAGACTGTTCCAAAGTTTTGGTGCTAAATAGGAAAAGGCTCTACCGCCAGCAGTCGATTTTGATATTCTAGGTATTATCAACTGGGCCAAATTTTGAGATCGCAATAGACGTGAAGGACTATAATGCGTTAAGAGCTCGCTCAAGTACTGCGGAGCTAAACCATTTAGTGGTTTGTAAGTAATCAACAATATTTAAAAATGTACACAATGTTTAATAGGCAGCCAATGCAGTGTTGACAGAACCGGGCTAATATGGTCATATTTCCTGGTTCTAGTAAGAACTCGAGCTGCAGCGTTTTGGACCAGCTGTAGTTTATTTATTAAGCGTGCAGGGCAACCACCTAGTAGAGCATTACAATAATCTAGTCTTGATGTCATGAAAGCATGAACTAATTGTTCCGCATTTGTTAATGAGAACATATGTCGTAATTTAGATATATTTTTAAGATGAAAAAATGCGGTTTTACAGATACTAGACACGTGACTTTCAAATGAAAGATTGCTATCAAAGAGCACACCCAGGTTCCTAACCGACGACGAAGACTTAATAGAGCAGCCATCAAGTGTTAGACAGTATTGTAGGTTATTACGTGTGGAAGTTTTTTGTCCCATAATTAGAATCTCTGTTTTTTCAGAGTTTAGTAGTGGGAAATTAATAGTCATCCAATTTTTTATATCAGCTATGCATTCCGTTAATTTTGTGAATTGGTAAGTTTCGTTAGGTTTTGAAGAAATATACAGCTGAGTATCATGGCCATAACAGTGAAAGCTAATTCCATGTTTCCTAATGATATCTCCTAATGGTAGCATGTACAGAGTGAACAGCAGCGGTCCTAGTACTGAGCCTTGTGGTACGCCATACTGAACTTGTGATCGATAAGACATCTCTTCATTTACTGCTACAAACCGATAACGGTCAGATAAGTATGATTTAAACCATGCTAGTGCAATTCCACTAATATCAACATAGTTTTCTAGTCTATTTAAAAGAATGTTGTGGCCAATTGTGTCAAATGCAGCTCTAAGATCAAGTAACACTAATAGAGAGCTACAACCACGATCGGATGATAAAAGTAAATCATTTGTAACTCTAATGAGAGCTGTCTCAGTACTATGGTGCGGTCTAAATCCTGACTGAAAATCCTCGCAGATATCATTTCTTTCAAGAAAGGAACACAGTTGTGAGGATACTGCTTTTTCTAATATCTTTGACAGAAAAGGCAGATTTGAGATCGGCCTGTAATTGACTAATTCTGAAGGACCAAGTTGCGTTTTTTTAACAAGCGGTTTTATCATAGCCAGCTTAAAGGTTTTTTGGTACGTATCCTAGAGACAAAGACAAATTAATGATATTAAGAAAATGATCTATGATCTCTGGAAGGATCTCTTTCAATAGCTTAGTTGGTATAGGGTCTAACATACAAGTTGTCGATTTAGATGAATTAACGAGTTTGCAGAATTCTTCCTCTTCTATAGCAACAAATGAATAAAATTTTTCCTCAGGGAGACTACAATGCACTCCCTGATGCGAAACTGTTGTAGACGGTTGCATAGTTATAATTTTGTCCCTGATATTATCAATCTTATAAGTGAAGTTCATAAAGTCATTACTGTGTTGCCCGGAAACTTCTGTGCTTGAAGCTTTCTTTTTCGTTAGTTTAGCCACTGTTTCAAATAAATACCTAGGATTATGTTTATTTTCTTCTAATAGGGTTGAAAAATAATAATAATGTTGAATAATAGTTGAATAATAGGGTGTGTCTTTGAGTTAACACCTTCTGACCATTTGACTGAATGCTAATTTTCCACTGCTAGCAAATGGTGATTTATGGGTAAATTTCCACAGTGGATGATGCTTAGATTTGAAATGAGGTCTGGGTATATAATGAAACGCAGCGAGAGCTCGGGGCCTTTTCTGTATCTGAGGTTGGCCCGTGAGGCTGAGAGTTGCGAGACTCTCAGCCTCACGCATTTCTTGTCGGGTAAACTTTTTCCTCTTTGTTCTAGAGCAATTGATGTTTTGCAATGATTATCTTTGAATTGATTATGAAATTGTAATGATACATTTACCTGACATATTAAATTGTAAACGTTTGATTTTACTCTGATTGACTCTGAGTTTGTTCTCCCAAAGAGATTATCGGATTCGTATGCTCCCGCAAGACTGCGTCAGATTGGCGACGGCTAATATTTTGTCACTAGTTCAAGTGTACTTGTTTTGTAGAGACGGGGCATTCCGTTTAGGGTAGCTAACGTGCTACTTGACCAACCTAAATTTGGGTACGTCTGTTTTACCTCTGTCTTAATTTAAAGTAACTTTAGATAAGTGTACGTGAGAAATCACTGGCTTGGCCAGTCTAAACTATTATGAGGGAAGTATTGTTGGTCAACTCATACCTATAATAGGGCCAAAACCTCTACTAAAGTATAACTATTGAATTAAGTTCAAGTGTATGCAATTCAAGGGGACTAAACGAAAAGTATCTCTGATTGTGTTTTGGGTGAATCCGACCGTCTGAGATATTAGTCAAAAACCTCTGTTTAGTGACGAAACTGACGAGACTGTGATCGTGAGACCCGCAGAAGATGCGAGGACCTCTAAGCGGCATAGTTTCCTAATCTAAACGGCTAAAACATAATTAAAGAGTTTCAAAGAATAATCAAACATTCGCTCACTTTTAATGATACCCAGATATCATTAAAACCCTTTTCATTTATGGAGTCAGATGAAATAACGAGTAAATACATAAGACAAAATGTATTGAATTTAACCAAAATACTTTGCCTCGAGAAAAGACAGTAAAACGCAGAGACCTTCACCTGTATTATTGGAAACCCTCATTGGACCAATAAACAGGCTTACAGTCAACAAAGATTTTATCAAAGAATTTGCGGACTTTCTATCAGAATTAGTATTGGCTAACGATAAAGTACTAATTGTTGGTGATTTTAATATACATGTAGATAATGAAAAAGATGCATTGGGATTGGCACTTAAAGACATTGTAAACTCAATTGGAGTTAGACAACACGTGTCAGGACCCACTCATTGTCGTAATCATACTCTAGATCTAATATTATCACATGGAATAGATGTTGATGCCGTTGAAATTCTGCAGCAGAGCCATGACATCTCAGACCATTAACTAGTCTCATGTAAATTACATTTAGCCAAGGCTGCAAAGCCGACTCCGTGTTATAAATATGTTAGACCTATAACTTCTGCCACTAATGATTGCTTTATCAATAATCTTCCTAATCAGTTTCATCATCTCAGCATCCCAGATAGCTTAGAAGAACTTGATATTGCAACAGAAACTTTTAACTCTCTCTTTTCCAGCACTTTAGACGCAGTTGCTCCGTTGCGCTTAAAGAAGATTAAAGAAAATAGTCTAACGCCGTGGTACAATGAGCACACTCAGGCCCTTAAGAGAGCAGCCAGAAAAATGGAGCGCAACTGGAAGAAAACAAAACTAGAGGTATTTCGGATTTCATGGAAATATAGCTCGATTGCTTACAGAGAGGCTTTAAAAGCTGCTAGATCTGCTTATTTTTCAACCCTATTAGAAGAAAATAAACATAATCCTAGGTATTTATTTGAAACAGTGGCTAAACTAACGAAAAAAAGCTTCAAGCACAGAAGTTTCTTCACTTATAAGATTGATAATATCAGGGACAAAATTATAGCTATGCAACCGTCTACAATAGTATCGCATCAGGGAGTGCATTGTAGTCTCCCTGAGGAAAAATTTTATTCATTTGTTGCTATAGGAGAAGAAGAATTCTGCAAACTCGTTAATTCATCTAAATCGACAACTTGTATGTTAGACCCTATACCAACTAAGCTATTGAAAGAGATCCTTCCATAGATCATAGATCATTTTCTTAATATCATTAATTTGTCTTTGTCTCTAGGATACGTACCAAAAACCTTTAAGCTGGCTATGATAAAACCGCTTGTTAAAAAAACGCAACTTGATCCTTCAGAATTAGTCAATTACAGGCCGATCTCAAATCTGCCTTTTCTGTCAAAGATATTAGAAAAAGCAGTATCCTCACAACTGTGTTCCTTTCTTGAAAGAAATGATATCTGCGAGGATTTTCAGTCAGGATTTAGACCGCACCATAGTACTGAGACAGCTCTCATTAGAGTTACAAATGATTTACTTTTATCATCCGATCGTGGTTGTAGCTCTCTATTAGTGTTACTTGATCTTAGAGCTGCATTTGACACAATTGGCCACAACATTCTTTTAAATAGACTAGAAAACTATGTTGATATTAGTGGAATTGCACTAGCATGGTTTAAATCATACTTATCTGGCCGTTATCGGTTTGTAGCAGTAAATGAAGAGATGTCTTATCGATCACAAGTTCAGTATGGCGTACCACAAGGCTCAGTACTAGGACCGCTGCTGTTCACTCTGTACATGCTACCATTAGGAGATATCATTAGGAAACATGGAATTAGCTTTCACTGATATGGCGATGATACTCAGCTGTATATTTCTTCAAAACCTAACGAAACTTACCAATTCACAAAATTAACGGAATGCATAGCTGATATAAAAAATTGGATGACTATTAATTTCCTACTACTAAACTCTGAAAAAACAGAGATTCTAATTATGGGACAAAAAACTTCCACACGTAATAACCTAGAATACTGTCTAACACTTGATGGCTGCTCTAAGTCTTCGTCGTCGGTTAGGAACCTGGGTGTGCTCTTTGATAGCAATCTTTCATTTGAAAGTCACGTGTCTAGTATCTGTAAAACCGCATTTTTTCATCTTAAAAATATATCTAAATTACGACATATGTTCTCATTAACAAATGCGGAACAATTAGTTCATGCTTTCATGACATCAAGACTAGATTATTGTAATGCTCTACTGGGTGGTTGCCCTGCACGCTTAGTAAATAAACTACAGCTGGTCCAAAACGCTGCAGCTCGAGTTCTTACTAGAACCAGGAAATATGACCATATTAGCCCGGTTCTGTCAACACTGCATTGGCTGCCTATTAAACATTGTGTACATTTTTAAATATTGTTGATTACTTACAAACCACTAAATGGTTTAGCTCCGCAGTACTTGAGCGAGCTCTTAACGCATTATAGTCCTTCACGTCTATTGCGATCTCAAAATTCGGCCCAGTTGATAATACCTAGAATATCAAAATCGACTGCTGGCGGTAGAGCCTTTTCCTATTTAGCACCAAAACTTTGGAACGGTCTTCCTACCATTGTGGAAGATATTTCTAAACTTCCTAAGAACTTTATTATCTTTTGGTTTACTTCTTTGGGAATGGGACATTAGTACCAGTCGCACCGAGACATTTCAAATAATACCAAGCATGTATGATAATCATTCACATTAAACCATTTAGATTTTTGTGTGAGTTTGGGAGATCTCTGCCAGGATGAAGAATGGGGGAGAGAAATGTAGATTTGGAGGAGGGAGGTGAGACCTTCGTCTCAATAGTGCATGAGGGGGAGTTCAAATGTTAATTTCCTTTGTTTTCTCAGAGAGTGGTCCTCTCTTAAAGTCCTTCTAGTTTTTCCAGTCTTACAGATTGGCCTCTTGTCCACGTGGGTCAAATTCAGATGAACACTTACATGGTCACAGTAAGACGGTTGTTGTAATCCTTGAGACGTAACTCAAAAATTGTCTTTGCAATGTTCGCATCTGTAGAAGCTTTCAGAGAGCTGTGTTCACCTGCAGAACGCCTGATCTCACCAGGTGTATGTGGCTTGAGTTCAGTAGGTGGATGAATGCGTTCAGGTTTTCTTCTTGCGTTTCAGCCTAGAATGTGAAGTTCATAAAGTCAATCTGGACCTTTGTGACTTGTTCAGTCGACGTCTCATTCCTTCATAGAGAAACTTCTGCTTCTCTGGCACCTTCCCCATGATGATAATCTGACCCCTCTTGACCAATCCTGTCACCTCCAGCGGTGCGGTTGTCTGGGCAGACCTCAGTGGATGAAGGAGTTATCCTTGGTTCCACACTGCTTCGTGTGAGACACCTGAAAATCGTCTTAAATGTCCACTTATGAACTTAAAAACGTGAGGAAATGCATACGAACACATAATGCAACAAAACAAAACAATGGATGGGTTCATGTCAGCAAGTGCGATTGGTACATCTGGTCTCAAATGTTTCTAAAAGGTCCTGAATGGTAAGGTGGTCTCATTTCAAATATCCAATTCTCTATTACCACTGTGATGAAGTTGAATGGTAGTAGAATTATAAATATTCTTGGTCTGAATCATTCAAAGGAAACACAGCAAGAGGTCAGTGTAATCTAAACAATCAAATAGATTCTATGCATCAATAAATCATGTAATAATAATAATAATAATAATAATATTTAATCAAAATTTATGAAGAAATACACACATATACACATATATATCACTGTGTTTGTTCAGGAATCTTCTAATGCAAGTCACCTATGTAGACATAAGAAGTGACTTGGGACATGCTTAGTCATTCAATAATATAGATAGTTCATTCCTTGCAACAGTTGTGAGTGGGTTTGAGTGTGTGCGTGTGTGTTCTAGCTATGTCACAGTCGATGGCAAGGTTAAATTCTAAATTTCGTGTGTGTGTGTGTTTACTGGCTAAGTCAGAGTAGATGAAAGGGTTGAATTGTACATTTTGTAATTGATTGAAGCGCTCACACTTCAGATCTATCCATTTTTTATGATGTTTTTTGTTATTAGTGGTATGCTGAGAAATCAGGGGCCCTCTGATTTTCCAACCACCCTAACAATAATCAGAAAATTTTAACATTTTGAAATTGAATAGCAGGTCTGTCTCTGCTCATAATTTGCATCATCGATTTGTGACTGTGGCCATTCATATCTATGTTACAGTGTCTTCCCATGAGTTGGCAGAGTGTTGTGAATAGCGTATGCTATGTGTGTCTCTGTTAGACTGTCATCATTGGATCAGCTTTACCATCCTATGTGTGTGAAGCTATCCGGATCTGTTAGTGCGGAGCTGTACAATAGGTCTTTAGTGAGGTGACACTTTCGGACTCGATGTCATCTTTATTTTATGATGTGTAGTGTTCAGCCTGGATAGTCTTGACCCACTTTTCCTTTCTCCATGATCATGTCCATTGAAATTTTAATTCCAGTTGTCACAAGAAACCGAGTTTCATTGATCAGGTCTGAACTATTGCTGTTCTTTCAGTGCAGTGTGTGACAGCTAAAAGCTGCTTCTGCAGTGGAGCCTTCACAGTCTGCTGTGTCATGAGCATTAGGGGGAAATTTTCTGGATTAACCAGAGTTTTTCTCACTCATATTTTTATGAGATCAAATGGGTCGATGCCCATGGCTTTATTAAGTTGGCTTGTAAGTATTTTCTTTTCTTTTCTAACTGATCGGACTCACGGTTTTCCTAAAATTGACTTAACATTGCGGAACTTTCAGATTTTCAAACTCCCCAACTGTCAAAAATTCAAATCTAAATCCCTTGAAACCCAAGACTACATCAAACTGCCATTCTATAGACTATATGAGCCATTGAGACTCATTTAAACTAATAAACTCATCTATCTATCTATCTATCTATCTATCTATCTATCTATCTATCTATCTATCTATCTATCTATCTATCTAATCCATCTTTTTTACTAATCTCTTTCTTTCTTTCTTTCTTTCTCTCTACTTAATCTATCTTTTTTTCTCTTTCTTTCTAACTAATCTATCTTTCTTTCTCTTTCTTTCTAACTAATCTCTCTTTCTAACTAAGCTATCTTTCTTTCTCTTTCTTTCTAACTAATCCATCTTTCTTTCTCTTTCTTTCTAACTAATCTTTCTTTCTAACTAAGCTATCTTTCTTTCTTTCTAACTAACTAATCCATCTTTCTTTCTTTCTAACTAATCTATCTTTCTTTCTCTTTCTAACTAATCTTTCTTTCTCTTTCTTTCTAACTAATCTTTCTTTCTAACTAACCTATCTTTCTTTCTTTCTAACTAATCCATCTTTCTTTCTTTCTAACTAATCTATCTTTCTTTTCTTTCTTTTTCTTTCTAACTAATCCTTTCTTTCTAACTAATCCTTTCTTTCTAAATAATCTATCTTTCTAACTAATCTATCCATCTATCTATCTATCTTTCTTTCTAACTAATCTATCTTTCTAACTAATCTATCTTTCTTTCTTTCTAACTAATCTATCTTTCTTTCTAACTAATCTTTCTATCTTTCTAACTAATCTATCCATCTATCTATCTATCTTTCTTTCTAACTAATCTATCTTTCTAACTAATCTATCTTTCTTTCTTTCTAACTAATCTATCTTTCTTTCTAACTAATCTTTCTATCTTTCTAACTAATCTATATTTCTTTCTAACTAATCAATCTTTCTTTCTTTCTAACTAACTAATCTTTCTTTCTTTCTAACTAATATTTTTTTCCTTCTAACTAATCTCTGTCTAACTAATCTATCTTTCTTTCTTTCTTCCTTTCTAACTAATCCATCTTTCTTTCTAACTAATCCATCTTTTTCTTTCCAACAAATTCTTCTTTCTTTCTTTCTTTCTTTCTTTCTAACTAATATTTTTTTCCTTCTAACTAATCTCTTTTTAACTAATCTATCTATCTATCTATCTTTCTTTCTTTCTTTCTTTCTAACTAATCCATCTTTCTTTCTAACTAATCCATCTTTTTCTTTCCAACAAATTCATCTTTCTTTTTCTTTCTTTCTTTCTTTCTTTTTTTCTTTCTAAATAATCTATCTTTCTAACTAATCTATCCATCTATCTATCTTTATTTCTAACTAATCTATCTTTTTTCTTTCTAACTAATCTTTCTTTCATTCTAACAAATCTATCTATTTTCTTTCTAACTAATCTATCTATCTTTCTTTCTTTCTAAAGAATCTATCTTTCTTTCTTTCTTTAATCTATATTTCTTCCTAACTAATCTATCTTTCTTTCTTTAATCTATATTTCTTTCTAACTAATCTATCTTTTTCTTTCTTTCTAACTAATATTTCTTTCCTTTTAAATAATCTTTCTATCTTTTTTCTAACTAATCTATCTTTCTAACTAATAATTATTTCCTTCTAACTAATCTTTCTTTCTTTCTAACTAATATTTCTTTCCTTCTAACTAATCTATCTTTCTAACTAATCTTTCTTTCTAACAAATCTATCTTTCTTTCTAACTAATCTTTCTTTCTTTATCTCTTTTTAAACTAATCTTTCTTTCTTTCTTTCTTTCTTTCTTTCTTTCTTTCTTTCTTTCTAACTAATCTTCCTTTCTATCTTTCTTTCTAACTAATCTTTCTTTCTAACTAATCTATTTCTTTCTCACTAATCTTTCTTTCTTTCTCTTTCTTTCTAATCTTTCTTTCAATCTTTCTTTCTTTTTTCTTTCTATCAATCTTTCTTTTTTTCTTTCTTTCTCTTTCTTTTTTATTTCTTTCTCTTTCTTTCTTTCTTTCTTTCTAACTAATCTTTCTTTCTAACTTTCTTTCTAACTAATCTTTCTTTCTAACTTTCTAACTAATCTTTCTTTCTAACTAATCGTTCTTTCTTTCTAACTAATCTTCCTTTCTATCTTTCTTTCTTTCTCTCTTTCTAACTAATTTTTCTTTCTTTCTTTCTTTTCTAACTAATCTATTTCTTTCTAACTAATCTGTCTTTCTTTCTAACTAATCTTTCTTTCTTTCTTTCTTTCTAACTAATCTTCCTTTCTAACTTTCTTTCTAACTAATTTTTCTTTGTTTCTTTCTCTCTTTCTTTCTAATCTTTTAAACAATTTAAAACAATTTCGAAACAGCTATGACGCGTAACGAAGCCCAGTTTAATAAAATCACGTGACCTTAGCAGTGATACACACTCCGAATGATTTGAGAAGAATGATTCACCCTGGTGTCAGAGCTTCACGAAGCACGTCTCATAAGAGGGTTAAACCACTCTCTTCTCTCTCTCGACCCCTTCTTCTTGGTTTCACTTTTGGATCACTAGTCACAATCCTCATCTTCTCTCTCTCTCTATAGGATTACAATATCTAGCGACTGTTGTTTCCTTAGCGAGTTACACAGGTCATTAACATCCTACTTCCTGTCTGTGTTTCACCCCTCCGCACTCCTTAGCACCAAGCTAAGTTCATGAAGTACGGCTAACACAAACGCACAGTAGGCCCCCAACAGAACTGGAAACACTTCCCGTTGTTTCTTCTTCTGTTGACCCTGATGTTTGATGTGTCCCTGCTAGTTTAGTCTAAACAGCAGCTTACCCATAAGTGACACTGTGTCTCCTAGCTAAATTTAAATAGGTAAACCACTCCTCTCTTCCTCTTCCTTTCTGGTTTCATCCTATTTTTATTTTTTATTTTATTTTTTGTTTGTTTTTCTGTTTCATTCTATTTGTAACATGTGAGAAGAACCATCAGCATTTTTGAGTGATAGTTGTGACATGTAAATGCCCAGTCATCAGTCGACGCTGCTTAAAGCACGTCAACTAGGATACTCAAAACATTTTGTTATGAGTAAACACATAGCTCACCACCTCAGTAGAAACTTGCATTTGCCTTTGCCCTCTCTATCTCGTGTCCAACAAGTGTGCCAGTAGGCCTCAGACATCCAGCCCTGCCTCCCACCAGGACCCCCTGGAGACCCGGCAGAGCAGTGTCATGGACATCCTTCAGCCTGAAGCAGGCAATGACCTGCCACGGCAGAGAAAGGAACAGTTAGACGACAACGAAAGCGGATGTCCGGCCTGAGCCACCAAGAGCTGACCAGAATCATCTTCTCCTTGGCTGCGCTCCCGCAGGCCTCAAACAGGAGGTAAAAAAAAAACGAATGCTGCCAGCCACAGAATTCCACAGATAACAAACCCTGCTCAGTGTGAGAGGACACAGGACAGATGCAAGGACCCTGACAGAGCAGAGCAACTGAAAGAGATCATCAGTTTTCAGGCGGACGACAGCTCTGAGCACCTGCAAACCGACGGGTAAAGAACTGTTTCCCTCAAAGAACTTAAAGAAATGGTTGAACTCAAAGAGAGCTAAAGCCATCAATGTGCAGCGGAAGTCCGAACACAGACTTAGCGATGCTGTAACATTATTGACGCACTCCATGTGGTCCAAAGAGAGCTGCAACAGTCCAACCCACTGCAAATGGACCACACAAGAAAGATGTACCCTGCTGACCTTCACATCAGCAGCGTAAGCTTCCCCAGCCCTGCACAAAGGGGAGCTTAACTCGGCTTAACACTTCACCAGCCAGTGTCCTGAGAGCCCCTGCAGCTGCAGGAGGAAAAAGTAACTCAGACAAACCCTGAAATGGCACATGAAGTGACACTCAACAATCTCAAGTGAAAGGTCAGAAACATCTCTGCCAATCTACGAGACATTGATTTTCACCTGCAGTCTCCAACCGGTGTGGCACACTGAGACAGACTCCATCTGATCTGGACACATCCAGCCCAGCTGGGCCTTGCCCAGACACCAAGCAGGACAGACCTAGAAGAGCCTGTGCTACCACCACCGACTCCGAACGAGTTTTCTGTGGAACTTACAACGAACCTGTGACGGAGGAGGAGACCAACGTCAAGAAACTTTTCCTCCAAAACCATTTAGTCACCATATTTTCACCTGCCCCCACGCAATGCCCACTCAACGATGCGTGACCTGATGCAGAAGGCCTCTAACACAGAAGGCCTCCTCAGAAAGGGTTCCTAAGACCCCATTGATTCTGAACTGCAAAACCAGAAGGCCCACAGCATGAACACAATGCAAGACTCTGCTAAAAAGTCCCTGGTCAGCATAGGACATAAAACTTTTAAAGTAGATGAAAATCTGTGCTCAAAGAGCAGCAAGACTCTGCATTAGTAAAAGTAGAATTTTACTGATATAAAGAAAATCTTGAATGGACGTGTAAGCCTCACCTGCCAACAGACTATGCACGACTCTTTTGAAACAAACATTTGCTACATGCTGGTTGAATTGGCACTGCTAAACATTAGTTTCCATGACAATGAAGGGTTACAGGAAACACTAGCTCCAAATAGGGCATACGTCACCTTGATGCCAGAGTGTAGGAAAACCACATGAGCTTTAAACTACTGTTAACCTACAGGCGTGTTGTATTGTATCTTTCAATCTTTCTTTCTTTCTTTCTAACTAATCTTTCAATCTTTCTTTCTTTCTTTCTTTCTTTCTTTCTTTCTTTCTTTCTAACTAATCTTCCTTTCTAACTTTCTTTCTAACTAATCTTTCTTTGTTTCTTTCTCTCTTTCTTTCTAATCTTTCTTTCAATCTTTCTAACTAATCTTCCTTTCTAACTTTCTTTCTTTTTTTCTTTCTAACTAATTTTTCTTTCTAACTAATCTTTCTATCTTTCTTTCTTTCTTTCTTTCTTTCTTTCTTTCTTTCTTTCTTTCTCTCTTTTTAATCTTTTTTTCTAACTAATCTTTCTTTCCCACTAGAAACACCCTTGCAATTTTAAATTACTTCAAACTATACTTTAAACTTCAAACTACTTTTTACTATTTAAAACTATTTAAAACTTTAAAGTAATTCAAACTTTAAACTACTTTAAACTTTAAACTAATTTAGACTTCAAACTACTTTAAAATTCAAACTAATTTAATCTTTAAACTAATTTAAACTTCAAAGTCCTTTAAAATTCAGACTAATTTAAACTTTAAACTAATTTAAACTTTAAACTACTTTAAACTTCAAACTTCTTCAAACTTACTGGTCAAATCTTTCACAAGCCAACTTAAAGTTTGTCTCGACGAACTTTTTCTAGTTTTTATTTTATTTATCTAGTTTTACTCTGTTATTGCACATCTGCACTCCTTAGGCCTCCTTTAGCAGGTACCTGAATTAAAAACTAAAATTTGTACCTGAACCTGAAGAGACTCGTAAAGTTGTTACACAGAACCAACCCGGACTTGTCTATTATTTGAAATCTGGACCCGAAACCGGCCGTTATCGTGTTACAGCCCTAGTCCGAAGTTATTGGAACTGTGACATTAATTTTCTTCTGCCTGTCAACTGTTAGGGCCTGTTTTCACCTTGGCTGTGGATGAGTAACTCAAAACAAGAACAGGAACAGAACAACCAGTAAATAGTAACGACGACAGACAACTGAACAGCACTAATCGCTGGGGTTAAATTCACAGCAAACAAGAGAGGGTAAATGAACTAGACACACTTGAACAGAACTAAATCAGTAACGTGGATACAAACAGGCAGGAGACGGAGGAAGACTGAACTAATTAACACAGACAGCAAAACACTAAAACAGAAATACAAACATGAATCAAAACACTCAACACGTGAGCGCACCCTCCCCCTCCAGGGAGAGAAGGCAGCTCTGGGAATGCCGTCAACGGGTAAACACAACATAAATGTTAGAGCCATTATGGACCGTGCAATGCTCTCTGGGTTGGGGTCTGGAATGTCCCTTACAGGAACAGACTCAGGAATTTCTCTCACTGTAAACATTGTGACCAATGCTGTAATCCTTGGAGCTGGAATTTTTCTCACTGCTGCTAGATCCCTTTTAATGGGTCTGTCGTTCTGTCACGGGCTGGTTGTTCTGTCACATTTCTGCCACAATACCATAGTGCAGTTAGTGTTACTACAGTAATCATGGTAAATGATGGAGATTTGTAGACTGAAAAGTCTTCTGACTGTATTGTTTCTCAGTGTTTCTCCTGTTTTTCAGCGCTGTTTCATCTGGCTTTAAACTAGTTTTAATCACTGAGACATTTGTTCATCGCTGAATTTAGTTCTTCTCACTGGATCTCACATTGCTGTTTAGTGGTTTCAGGACAGAGACTTGTTTAGCGAGTAAACGTATCTGCTCTAGGTAGCTCACGCTATGCTGCCGTTTGAACTTTGAGCCAAGTGGATAAATGATGCGTGTTGCGCCATTCAAATGAGTTTCGTTCTGCTTTTGCCCCATAAACGTTATTGAACATTTATCAAACTCATAGTTTTTTTTTTTTTTTGAGAAATATTGCGATAATTATTGCTATATCGTTATATCGCCCAGCCCTAGTCCTAAGTTATTGGAACTGTGTTACAGTATCCTGAGTTTAGTGTACAAATAAAGTATAAAGTGTATAAAATATTGGCAAAAAGTTATTAAAAGTAAAATACTAACGAGAGGGTTTGTGGATATCATAAACATGCAAACCTTGAATATATTTATGCAACCCTTTATTGATATCATTTACAAGTCAACACAGACAGAATGTTTTTGCTCAGTCAGTTTTTTTTTTACCAAAAATGTGGTAACTGTAAAAAAAAGTTTAAATAAAAGATAATGAACACAAATGTATTTGTATCCATAATGAAATGTTAGAATCAAATGTCATTTCCCATTTAAATACTCAAATGGGCCGATATTAGTTTTCCCCTCTTTTTATCATCTAAGTAGTTATTACCGGACACCATGTGTCAAAATGATTGATGACTTCCGGTTGACCTTTGACCTTTTCCGGTCCCGCCTTTTCCGGGTGTGCATCCGGTATCTATAGATAAGGATTGACCTATTGACCCCACCCATCCAATCGATTGTGTGTTTTGACAGGTTGTGCATCCGGCCTCTATTGTTAAGGGTCAAGCAGTTGACCCCGCCTATCCGATCAATGAAATGTTTTGACCATCTGGCCTCTATTGATAAGGGTTGTGGTGTTGAGCTATCTGATCAATCAAGTGTTTTGACATAAGCATTGTGCGTTTTTATGGTAGAAAGTTTGAAGCGGTTGTTATAGAACATGTATCACCGGCATTCCAGAGGCCATTGTGGTTTCCTGTGTAATGTGAGACGAAAAAAGTCAGTGTCACAGGATGTCCCTCACCTCCCTCTGCATGTCTGTCACAGACGCTCACCCTACCTCTGCAAGTGTGTCACGGGGGTTCTTGCCTAACTCTCCATGTCTGCTCTGATATCTGAAACAGTGTTACATAAACAGGGTCTATCGTTTAAAATATTATTCAAATGAAAGTAGAGTTGAAAAACATACTGATCTTTATAAATGTATAAATGAAATGTTTATAAAATAATTCAACTACAGTTGAAAACGTATAGTTAAAATGGTGTAAATGAAATGGTTATAAAATAATTTAACTAAGGTTGATCGTTTAAAATATTATTAAAATGAAACTAGAGTTGAAAAACATACTGATCTTTATAAATGTATAAACAAAATGATTATAAAACAAGTTGAAAACGTAGTGTTAAAATTGTATAAATGAAATGTTTATAAAATAATTTAACTATAGTTGAAAACGTATAGTTAAAATGGTGTAAATGAAATGGTTATAAAATAATTTAACTAAGGTTGAAACATACTATTCTTTATAAATGTATAAATGAAATGGTTATAAAATAATTTAACTAAAGTTGAAAACATATAGTTAAAATGGTGTAAATGAAATGGTTATAAAATAATTTAACTAAGGTTGATCGTTTAAAATATTATTAAAATGAAACTAGAGTTGAAAAACATACTGATCTTTATAAAGGTATAAACAAAATGATTATAAAACAATTTAAGTTGAAAACGTAGTGTTAAAATTGTCTAAATGAAATGTTTATAAAATAATTGAACTATAGTTGAAAACATATAGTTAAAATGGTGTAAATGAAATGGTTATAAAATAATTTAACTAAAGTTGAAAACATACAGTTAAAAGAGTATTAATGAATTGGTTATAAAATAATTTAACTGTATGGTTGAAACATGCAGTTAAAAGTTGTAAAACAAAAAAGTGTTTCTCACGAATGAGTTTACAATGTCTATAATAGTAAACAGTCGTGACTACAGTGTCTATAAGAGTAAAAGCACCGTGTCTCTATGTATGCTTATCAGTGTGTGTGTGTGTGTGTGTCAGATTGTTTACTGCTTTGACACCCTATCTCTGATACACACGGTTGAATAGGTATTTGTATAAAAACACTAATGAGGACATTTACCAGTCCGTTTGACAGGTTTGATTAAATTATGACACTATGGTTGCGATCTGTTCCATCACGATAGCGATAGCGACATCCTGGATGCGAAGTTATTCCTTATGCAATACCTCCATCTAGTGGCGAAAGAGTACTGTTTTTCACCACGTGCTACAGGTGTATAAATAAAGCTCGGATTCCAGCCAAACGCTAAAAACATTTGTCAACTACCCTTGTCTGCCGACCATCAGCGGTCACCTTCGTCAAGATGCAAAAAAGTAAGTGTTTTATGTTATATTAATATACTGTTTTTATACATTAGGAATAATTATTTACTGGTTTAATCATTGGTTGAGTAGTTGTTGGAGTTATAGAATTGTTTTATCTAAAAAGATTGTTTTAACTATATTTTTATCTGATGTTTTTAACTGTTTTCTATGCTATTGTTACCTTTTATCTGTTATTTGTATCGGCTATCTGTTATTTTTATCCGCTGTCTGATGTTTTTAACTGCTTTATCTGCTATTGCAGCCATTATCTGCTATCTGTTATTTTTATCCGACGTTTGATGATGCTGGATGCATCGGTTAAAATCTCTATCATTGTTACGATATTAATTTTATACATACCCATGGCTTTTATTATGAAAAGACTAGGCCTTCCTTAATGTAGGTTGACTATAGTTAGCATGATACAATGTTTTTCTATGTTCGACAATAAACAGAGACAAACATTTTTTCTTACCTTAATCGTATCCCATATACTATCGAGGGTGTAGACCGATCTCATTTCGATGTCCTATTATAGTTCTTGGCATGGCTTATATCATCTGTATGCTAACTGTGGTTTATGTTCTATTGATTCTATGAGTCGTTGTATGACAAACTAGTTTTTCTGCAGTCTACATGGTTCTGAAGTTAGATCGGTTTGTTTTCGCGATGTTTTAAAACCTAAAAGCCTGTTTTAACACTGTCTGAAAGTTGTTATTGTTGTTGTTAGTGTTTTAAAACTGGTGCCACATAACACCCCTAGCCACGGGCATGTGTGTACTTCATCCTGATTTGTGAAATATTTGGGACCTGATTTGTCCATCTAGTGGTTGTAACTGGTATGACATGCTGATTTGATTTTAGGATGGATAATCTTTTTTTAACTTAATTCTTTTCATTTATTTATTTTTATTTATTTATTATTATTATTATATATTTTTTGCTTATTTTTGTGTCTGTGTGTGTGCCTGTGTGTGCCTGTGTGTGTGTATGTGTGTGTTGGCCAAATTTGTTAAAAGAACAGCCATTTAGATTCTAGCGTCAGTTACCCTCTCGAGGCTGAAGGTTGTAGATGCGGGTTACATTACATTACATGCGTATGTGTTTTATTATTCAGAGTTGATGTGTATAAAATCATCTCACCAATTTGTCTTTCATGCATAAACAGGTTTTATATTTTCCAGGCACAAATACCCCGAACATCGAATTGGTTGTCTTCCAAGCCATTAATGACGCATGTGAGAACTTTTATATTGTTTTACAAATTAAAATGAATTATTTTATTTTAACATAATTTTTAATTCGCAGTATTAGATGTCGTGGATCTTACACATGTTGATAATGATGGTGAGAGTGCAGGACCGTGCGATGAACCTTTGAGAAAGGTCAGAAAGACCGACGGTTCCAGCACGTCCAATACCACGCCATCCACACCGCTTGCCGTACCACCCCCCAGTCCTATCACCCCGCATGCCGGTTCTCCTGCCGTCCCTCTGGCCATTCTACCTAACACCCCACCGGCTACTCCGCCTGTCTTTACCCCTGGTACCTTGGCTATCAACCAGTCTGCTGGTCCATCTACCAGTTGGCCATGCAACTATCACCTCAGTCCTGATACGACAGTGTTTTACGGTAAGACTAACTACATTATCGGAAGTTTAAAAATCTAAATTGAACAAGACGATTATGATTTTGTTATTTTTCTACACAATAGGTTCGACCGGAAAGCATAATGATATGACGGATTGGAATAGCGATCAACTGGAAGCATGGTCCTGTGGTTCTTGGGCGAGCGGACTCGACGACGAGGTATCGGTCATAAAAACTAATCAAACTATAGATGAAAACAACTGCTTTCACCAATCGTCGGAAGAAGATCAAGGAGACATCGATGCTGAAGAAGTAGTACCAGTGACTCGGCCGGCTGATGATGAGCATCCTACCCCTCTGATGCATGCGCTTATTGATTCAGTAGAATCATTGAGACAGTAGTTTCGTGATGCACACACCGATACACAAAACCGTTTAGAGACATTCCATGCTGAGCTTCGCGACGCACATATCGAAGCACTTGGTAGAATAGAAACACTGCAAGTTCAGGTTTGTGATGCGCAGATCGAAACACAGTAGATTATCCTCATTTAGCCGAGATCTTCGCTACTCTCAGCAGGAGATACATGATAGAATCGATACGCAAGATCGATTTATTTGAAATTTGGGTGACAAAATATTTCGTCGTGTCAATAGAAACGAGCACATGCTCGCCGAATTCCATCGCGAACTGATACTTTTGATTCATCATCTTCTTCTCATTCTCGTTGAACAGTCGGATGAGTAAAATAGAGTTGTGTTATCAAATCACGCATTTCATTTATTTCTATTTCATGTATGCTTTTTTATACTTTTTACATATACTCTGATTTTGTACTATTTCGTGTATGCTTTTTATATTTCATGTTTTGGTCTGAAATCTAAAATGGAGGGTGCTAAAAGAATCTGAGAGAGATTAACTCTACAGATTTAGCCTCTTATCATACTTACTTACACGACATGTTCGCAGGGATTGTTAATTTTGCTAGAGAATTCGACCAGAGTGATCCCGTAATCAATATTACATTGTCAGCTCCCAGTCTCCAAGAACCCGTCAGCGGGATTTTAACTTGCGGTAATAATTATGACATAGATCTGTTTTTTGATCAAATTGAAAAAGTTTTACAGAGCAACAATCGGATACTATCTGACCAGTCCGTTGAAATCGACGCTTCTGTAGTCTTTAACCGACAAGGCGGGGGTCGACGTAAACTAACAGATCTGGCTGTTGATGAGGTGATTAAAAGAAAAAAGACGAACTTATTCTGCCCCACAAATATTTCGAATAATTTGTGTTTCTCCATCTGTCTCGCCAGTTTTCTTAGCCCCCAAT
This sequence comes from Meda fulgida, assembly GCA_030578275.1. NCBI lineage: Eukaryota > Metazoa > Chordata > Actinopteri > Cypriniformes > Leuciscidae > Meda > Meda fulgida. The sequence goes on from CM060620.1 coordinate 13,760,762, forward strand.
TACCCGAGAACGAGTTAGAAAAACTGGCTACCGCTATCCAAAACAACGCCGGCTTCTCAATCCAAGATCGAATCGGTCTTGACGACATAGCATCGTTTGAACGTGCGCTAGACATTAAAATTGTCGTATTTCACAGATCTAATGCTATGATCGTAGAAACGTTCAAAAATTCTGACGAACCCCACCCAAAAACAGTTTTCCTATACATCCACAAAGATCATTATTACATGATACTGAATTTGGAGGGATTCATGGGTTCTAGATACGTGTGCTCATTCTGCTATAAAAGTTATAGCTGTCGCAGAGACCATCGATGTAAGCATGTCTGCAACGTCTGTTTCGAAGCCGATTGTTACACGTTCCCTGTAAGAATCATACATTGCCCCGATTGTCTGCGTTACTGTAAATCTGCCTATTGCTTCGAAATGCTTTAAAAAAAACTCGCCTCCCGGTAAGGAACACCCCGCCTGCGATATTATAAAATTTTGCAAACTATGTAACAGGCGTTATGACGTTAAACCGGGCGACAAGAAAACCGAACACACATGCGCCTCGGACAGATGTGTGCATTGTCGGGAGCGTCTGACGGGGGATGGTGAGCATCAATGCTTCATACAACCCCTACCGCCTAAGGAACTGTGTGAGAAATACATCTACGATTTTGAAACGCGTTACGAAAACGGTAGACACAAGGCCAATTTTGTTTGCGCCATCACATTCAAAGGGGAGAAATTTACCGCTCACGGTACCGACTGTATCGCTAAGCTAATCAATCGCTTCAGACAACCGCGATATAATGGTTACTGCTTCATAGTGCATTATTCATCCCGATTTGACTCCTTTTTAATTCTTGAGTTTTTCTGCAAAGCCGGGATTGCGTTTTGCGTTATAATGCAAGGCTGCAAATTAATTTTCATGCACAATGAGGCGTATGCCCATCGATATATCGATAGCTACTTATTTTTCCCAATGGCTCTTGCCAAAATGCCCGCGGCGTTAGACTTAACGACGACTGAAAAAGGTTACTTCCCCCACCTTTTCAACAGGGTGGAAAATGAGAACTATTTCGGGCCATACCCTGACAAAAAGCTCTACAATTACGATAACATGTCACTCAAAGAAAGACAAGTTTTGCGAGTGGTACCAGACGGTTGAGGGCAAGTTCTTTGACTTCAAGAAAGAACTGCACGAGTACGGTGTTAACGACGTCGTCTTATTACGTGAAGGATGTATGAAATACAGGGAGTCTTTCATACATTGCACCCAACTCGACCCTTTTTCGTTCACGACGAAATTCTGCGGAACGCGTACGGTTTGCAAATCGAAGTTCTTTGGGATTGCCAATGGACCGATATGAAAAAAACCGACCCGTCCGTGATCGAATTTATGACCGATTATTCCGCGCCAGAGAGATTGAACCCGCGAGACGCTCTGTACGGCGGGAGAAAGAACGCCTATAAACTCTATCACAAAGTGAGCGGTGATGAGAAAATAAAGTATCTGGATTTCACCAGCCTGTACCCGTATTGTCAGGCGAGGAAAAGCTACCCGATTGAACACCCCCAAATCATTTTCAAAGATTTTGAACCGATTGAAAATTATTACTGCCTTATCAAAGCGACCGTGTACCCTCCCCGCAAATTACTGCACCCGGTTCTCCCTTACAGATGCCAAGGAAAACTCATGTTTCCTATTTGTGCCGCGTGTGCTCACGACCAAAACCAGACTACGAGCTGCACCCATACGGATAAGGAAAGAGCGCTCTCCGGTTGTTGGGTCACTATCGAGCTTTTAAAAGCCATCGAGAAGGGTTATGTGGTAGCCAAGATAGACGAGGTTTGGCATTTTCCACAACAGTCAGACACGTTGTTCGCCGAATATGTAAAAACGTTCTTGTGTTTGAAACAGCAAGCGTCGGGCTACCCGTCGAATGTTGTCACGGATGCTGAGAAAGAGACTTACATTCGTGACTATTTTGAAAAAGAGGGGATTCAACTCGACCCTGAAAAGATCAAGTACAACGCCGCCCAGAGGGCAATCACAAAATTAATTCTGAATAGTTTGTGGGGGCGCTTCTCTTTAAGACAGAACTTGCCTCAAACGACTCTGGTGAGCGACCCCGAAGATTTCACCAGAATCGTTTTTGGCAATACCAACACATTGACGTATTTCTCATTCATCGCAGCAGACGTAGCTCTCGTCCAGCATAGACCGTCCAAAGAGGATGTTTGCAAGGCACGCGATGTGAATGTTTTTGTAGGGGCCTTTACTACCACACACGCCCGACTGGAATTGTACGAATTGATGGATAGACTCGGCGACCGACTGTTATACTCTGACACAGACAGCGTCGTATTTGTGTCTAGGGATGGGGACTGGGAGCCTCCGTTGGGGGATTATTTAGGGGATCTTACTAGCGACGGTCTTTTGCTCGAGCGGGCCCAAATCGTACGGTTTTGAAACGGTCAAAGGTAAATCGTGCATGAAGGCTAAGGGGATAACCCTGAATGCTAAAAATTCCCAAGCTATCTGTCTCGAATCCCTGATTGGTCTGGTTGACAGCTATGTGACGTCGCATTATAGATCCAAATACATCCTGGCTCAGACGGAAGACATTGTGAGGAATAAAAAGTCTCTCACACTGCACAACAAATCAGTCGTTAAAAGGTTTAAGGTGGTCTATAATAAACGTAAGCTTCTGTCTGATTTCACACTACTGATCAGATGATGCATAGAGGGGGTCAGGATGTTTCCGATTTTTTGATTTCAGACTTCAACACCCTTTCAGTTGTGTCGTGAGTGGGCCTTCCAACTCTGGAAAGTCATATTTTGTAAAACTTTTGTTGGAAAAAGGTTTGAATATCATTTCCATGAAAATTGAAAACATTGTTTGGTTGTATGATTCCTGGCAGACTTTGTATAATGATTTACTTCAATTGTACGACATTAAATTTGTGCAAGGAATACCCCAGACTCTAAATGATGATGATTTACTGCCTGTCACCGAGACAAACTTGCTCGTGGTGGATGATTTAATGGAGCAAGCTAGCGGTAACGTGGAACTTCAACGTGTTTTCACCCAATACTGTCACCACCGCAATCTCAGCTCTATCTATTTAGTGCAAAATTTATTTGCCCAGGGTAAGTCCAGCCGAACCATAAGCTTAAACGCCAATTATATAATTCTGTTTAAAAATCCACGAGACGTCAATCAAGTGGCGATGCTAGGACGTCAAATGTACCCGGGAAACACAAAATACTTTATGGAGTGTTATCACGACGCTGTCGATCGGGCTTTCGGCTACCTAATGATAGACTATAAAGCGAAAACTCCGGAGCAGTACCGTCTCAGAACAGGATTACTTTCCGACCGTCAAGTGGCTTATATTCCGAAAAAAAGAAGAACGCTATAAATCACCATGTCTGCCAGACTTTGTAAACATTTGCCTGTGTTAAAACTGTTACATAAAGCCAGTCCTAAACAGCGACGTCTTATTTTACAATCGGCGTCCGACGAATTCATTTTAGCGCTGTGCGAAGTGGCGCTTAACATCCTCTAAGGTACCATTCCGGTCAATAAGCAACAGTATCGAAAGTTGAAAAAGAGAAAAGCCGAAATCAAATTTGTAGTCGATAAAAAAATTGCCATAACGGCCAAGAAACGAGTCTTTAACCAGAAGGGTGGATTCCTGTTGCCACTCCTAAGCGTCGCAGTGCCCTTTATTACAAGTTTAATAGCGAATCGATAGGATGGAGTATGCAGAGAAGATGTATTTAGTTCCGCACCATCAACTGGATAAGATGATGAAGAGTGAAAACCCCCGCGAGAACATTCAACGGAGCGTAGAGAACGATTTGGATGATCCCATAAGAAATATTCTACGTCGCACAGACTTGAATCCGTACGAAAAAGCCAAACTTTACACCAATACCCTTACCAGGTTTTTGAACATCGTTAAACAAGGCGATCCTGAGAGTAGCGTTTTAATGCTTTCGTTACCTAATACTGATTCCGGTCATAAAGATGAACCAGAGGGGGGTGCTGCTGGTGCTATCGTGGAAGACGGCAGAGCTGTGGGGGAGGATATTGTCGATGAAGTTCTGAAGAATGTCCCTTTGAGAAGCATGAAAAACAGCAGATACATATTAGACAAGATGTCTAAAGCTAAAGGTCTAAGCGCATGGAACGAATCGGGCGAGTTTGTGTTCAGGGGCAACACCGTACGAGGGTCAACACACACAAATGTTACGGCCCCTCAAAAGGTTAGGGATGATCGGAGACCTATAGGATGGACAGAGTTTCTACCCGCGTTTGCTGAATTAAACATCCCATTTTCTACAGTGCCGAATCAGCAGGTCAGACACAAAATTAACTCTCTAAAGCGTAAACCCGGCACCCCAAGCCCTCGCCGTGTTAGACCTTCTAAAAAAACACAAAGATATTCGCCTTACACGGTTCCAGAGTCCAAAGACACTGTTTAAATCACCGACTCTCAAACGAAAGCGATGGTTGGAATTTTAACGAATCTTTCTATTCAATGTATACATTAAATAAAAGACGATAAACAAATATATAATGATTTTAAGCATTTTATTTATACGTCAAACACACAGTGAATGCATGATAACATTTTATCATTACAAGCATACGGTCTTAATCTCTTCACAAATAGGGACACCATTTTATCATTTTTAATAGAATCATCAGTGTATAATTACATCACATGGTTATAGTCATAGCCTCTAGCTAAATGATAGAGAAAAAACACACAATGCTGTCCGCAGGTATCCGATGAAAAATCCTGGACACGTCTGCCGGAATGTAACACATCAACATCGTCGGTTGTTAGAAAGTTATTGATGCTGATTGGAAAGCAGGGGCTGTCGGGTGGATTGCCGAAGCTGTCGAAAAAACAAGACGGTCCATCTTGGGTTAAATAAACTGCGACCCAATGCTCTCCCGGCAGCTGTGCAGGGTGAGTGTTTATGATGGCCATCGACGGTAAGATCCTCAGCGTTTTTCTGGGAAGTTGATCGCATGGTAGCACCCCGAGAAAATGAATCCTGCATGTAATTTTATCCATGATAGCGGTGAGTTGTAGCGTATTCATCTCAGTAGTAATAGACTAGTACCTGTCTGCGATTAGACAGTTCTATAATCGAGTCAAATACAGAGTAAATTAATAAATTAACAGTATTCGGCAATGGGTGTCTGAATCGTGCTTTGAGTCTGATATTCCCGGACTTGATGAGGGATATGTGCTGACCGCAGTCTTCATCAGGCGTCAGGTTAAATGCGTAAAGCGTGTATCCGTTCAGGAAATCACCCCTGTCTATGGAGAGTGCTTGGTTTTTAAGATGTCTCCCCGTCGTCATCGCCAACTGATAAAATTCGCGTACAGCCGAACCGGCTTCCAAATTAGGTTGTAGAGGCTTTGTGGGAAATTGTTGTCCTTCGACATAGACGGCTAGGAACTCCAGATCGTAATGTTTGAATGCAAATGGATTTTTTTCGTAGGAACCGGTGAATGCGTCATTGTCGACCATAGCTATGACGATAGATTTTGGTAGGGTTCCTAAAAACAGATTTTCTTGATTTGAAAAACGCGTCCCCTCAGGTATGGAGACATTTTTTAGAACCACCCTATCTATGGGATACTTGGCTGTTGTCGAGAGTAACGCCTGGGCATGTCCCAGTCTCACCGGCGGTGCTACAGTGACTTTCTTGACAAATAGGGATGCCGACTCTATTTTTATTTTGTAAGCCACATCATCGCACCTCATCAGACAGAATTCATCTTTTGCTCTAATTAGGCGTATTTTGATGTCTACACCGTTTAACAAAAGTTTTTCTTGAAAGAATATATCGCTATGTATAGGGGCCATCAGTTCCACCACCTTGCTCTCGCTAGTGTAGATCGATCTCTTCGTCAGCACTGCGTTACGCCCAACTGGGTCGTTAGAATCCATATGACCAGAAGTGTCTTTGTAAAACAGTCCGGCGGAGAAAAGAGATTACAACGAATCTTTACTGTAGTTGATCAGACTCTCTATGATGCATCGATAAGGATAGGTGTTCGAACTCTGCGATATCAGACGATCGCCTAGGGTCACGTCGACTTGTGAAAATATTATGGCTCCAGGATCATTTATTTACGCGACCCTTGCTGGATGTACGATGTCGGTTCCATTAGGTCTTGTGATTTTCAGGCGTAGGTAGAGCATCGTGTTATTTAGATCTACATAATCATCGCCGTTGCCCGTGATAAACTCTAATGGGGCGGTGTCCGATATGGCGGATAAAGGGGCTACTTCTAAATAACTGTTTTTCTCAATAAACGTCTGTGTCAGCGGGACTGTAAATAAGTCCAACTCGGACTTGATGCATTCTCCCGACATACGATACAGTAGCGCCATGCTAGAATATGGTTTTTACGAATCTCTTGACGGATGATTTTCGACTAACAGATTTCTTACGCTTTCTGCGTATGACTGGTCGCTTCTTTGGTCCACTTGTTGTTTTCTTCTTCTTCTTACCGCATTGACCACGCCTCCTCACACCCGGTGGTTTAGACATCCTCTTACGGGCCATGACCATCAGCCCTGATCCGTCTTGACCATTAACATTATTGCTATGGGCACGCGTCAATACGTTTGAGACGACGTCGGATACTATATTTTTAGCAGCAGATTTTAGATGGGGTTTCGCGATGCTAAATCCTCTTTTTAACAGAGGTATGGCCATCCTGAACAGACTTCTGAAAAGTCCTCCTAGTCCTGCTCCATACATAACCGATCCGCCGGAATAGCCTGGCAAACCCCCTCCGGCCTGATTTCGGTAATAGTCCACATAGTCGGCTGTATGGGGCTCTCTAGGATTATAGTAATAACTCATTTTTAAAGAATAGAATGATTCGCTGTAGTTTTACGATGACTTTCCCGTAAGAAAATGGTATTTCGCGGTTTTGGTCGTCCTTCAACTCTATGGTAATGCTGGTGATGTGATCCTTGTTTATCGATACGTAATGGGGGGAGTCGTATCTAGCAATGACACAGTCATTGCTTTTACCGGATATATGTACATCTCAAAAGGGGGACGTAAAAATCGCTGACCGATTGATATTGGATGATGTCGGTGTAAACGTACAATGTGTAGAACCCACCGTTTATATCGGATTGATGAGGAGCATACGTAGTGACGCTCGTAGTAAAATCGGCTGCTTCATGGTAGTTCGAACGTCCGAGATTATCGTCCAGTATCATTCCTAAAATAGTAGCGAGTTTACCTTGGAAACTGACTGAAATGTTGGGTCTCGCGACCAGAAACACTTTGTTTTTTAATCCATCGTGATCCAACACTGCCAAGGGTGCGAGAACTTGATTTATCAAACGGATGATTAAACGAATGTTTGCGTAGTACCCCCCGCTTATTTGTAATTTCCTCGATACAAAAAACCCTGATAAGTCTTTTTTAAAAGGTCCGCTGTCTGTAGGGGACGCGTTATTCGCAGGTCCTGGGGCTGTGTGTACGATGAAATAACCGTCTTCATCATTAAAGTTATACCAGCTTCTAGGATATTCGATTTCGGCTAGTCCCACCTCCCATTGTCCTTTCAATTCTATAGCTTTTGCTATCCTGGTTGTGTAGGCGGATATATACGATTTCCGGGGTAAACTGCCGAAGATGCATTGCACGGTAGCGTGACGTAGAAACCTTGATTGTCCATGGTAGTCCTTCACTCGTATGATCTCATCCGTTAAACGCTGGCTTGTTTTAAGGAGATTGTAAGTCCACCAGAGTTTTTTTTATCTATATAACTATTGAATTTTGAAGGCCGGCCTACCCATTTCACTAAAACAAGCGTAGATTTTCCGTTTTTTCTGACCTAAAATCTTTTCCACCTTAAAAGATTTTTTTTTACTCACAATTATTTGTTGCATCTCTTTTTCATAAAAAACTCCCTCGATGACATCGCCGTCGTAATCTGTGAGTCTGTAGACTGGTGGTTTGCGCGGAATGCGATCGGATACGGTGAAAAATTCTTCCGTGTAGTTCTGCTCATAACCTTTGGGGAATGGGCCTCTCACTTTAGAAATCCTGACAATGTCGCCGACTTTGAAATTAAATGTGGGTCTCTCGGTCTTCTTTATATCCCCGTACAAGTTTTGAAACACATGACCCTCATTTCGTTTGTTGACGTCCACGGGTCTCATTTTAATACTTCGGTGATAACTGACGTTGTACCCCTGCATAAAGTCTTGTAAAACATCTATGTATCGTCGTGAATTTGTAGCCGTTAAAAATCTCCACATTCGACTTTTTAACGTTCTATTAAATCATTCCACGACGCTGGCTTTCAAACCGCTAGTGGTAGCGAAATGAATAATATTGTGCTTTTTCATTACATCTTGAAATTATTTGTTAAAAAATTCCTTTCCCTGAAATTCCACGCGAACCCACGAATATTTACTAAACAGATCTATACAGGTCAGCAGATATTTATTATCGTCATTATCCTTGGCATAGGCGATCATGTCGACTAGATCGGCCTGGAACTGCGTATCGACCCCGTACACAACTACTCTATTTCGTTTGTATTTTATAGGGGCTGTTTTGTGTAAAGTGTAAGCATCCTCACCAGACAGCCATTCTGAAACCTTTTTATCGCTTAGATGGACCCCACTATCTTTTAAGATGGCTTCTTTTAATCGTTTTTACCCCCTAAAGAACCGGGGTTGGAGGGTGTATAATAAGCCTTTTTCATGAGCTCTGTCATGCTGTCGTTTCGATCGCTGTAAAAGAATAACTCGTACATGCAGTTTGAATCAATCTTTTATTAAAAAAAACGTTACAGGATACACAATTTAAGTAAATGGCAATAATATAATACATGATACTAGACATGGCTATAATAATAATAATAAAAATCAAACAGAAAGTAAATAGAATAATATTAGTACTACAAAATCTAAGTAAAATTGAATATAATGAGGTTAGTACAAAATGCATATAATAAAATATAGAATAATTGGATATAACGACGTTACATGCATAGTCTAAGTAAAATGGACGGTGATAAAAGTAGGATAGTCATAATGACGTCACTGATAGTCGAGCCAGAAAAGAAAATCAAGACAGGCCAACATGTGTTTGTCTAGGATGTAGTCGATATACATTACAACAATTTTGTCGATGGTGGTACTGATTTCGTCAATTTTAATACCATCGTCGTCATCATCCGGGTCGTATTGTTTTGACCTCAAGGCTAGCATGGTACAGACATCTGCCACATAAGTACAAGTACAGAGCATATCGGTGACCGTGAGTGGGGATTGTGATTCACACATCATATCCAAAATCTGTTTTATCATCGCATTTGCCCACCAAATCATCCCAGGAATTAGCCAGTCCTCTTATATACACCATTTGTTTCTTGAAATTTGCTTCACGTGTAGTGTCTTCTATAAATGGATGACCATCGCGCGATGCATCTGTAATAATCTTATTCACCAGTTTGGTCATCTGTCGCTTGTAATGTCTTTTAAACATGAATTCCATAGTGTTCTTTACGGTACAGGCAGCTCCAATAGCGGTGGCGTCTTGGTCAGTCTCCATTCACGATCGCGAGACCTTCCCAGAGATCGACGACGTCGTGAACTATTTCGTCGCAGGGTTTCTCCAGAAGTCCAACTCTGATTTCTTCAAGCTTAACACCAATGAATGGCTCGTCTTTTAATTCGTGCAGAATAGTCCCGACTGTTCCTTGAATCCGTTGAGGGTAAGATTTTAACCCACACTGTTTTAGCACGATAGCGATGATGGCATGAAAATAAGGTCTAAACAGTTTGGCTGAAAGTTCATCAAAATGCGTGTCCAAGTAGTAGTTAGGAGAGTCAAAAAGGCAGGAATGCTGCAGCTGGCTGGGGTGATCAATCTCACACCCCTCGCACTCGTTCTTCAGCTTCGTTCAGATGAGATGTTGGAGCAAAACCGCGGTCGCGGCTTTTATGAGTTTGAACCCCAACACATCGAAACATCCGTCTGTGACGTCGAAGGTTTGATTAGCATGAGGCAGGGGCCGGTCGATTTTAGATCTGTCATACGATTGCTGATCGTTATGGAGCTTGAAAATTTTGAATGTCTCGTAGGGCTGGTTGTGCTCGACCCCCAAATCCTGGTCTTTGTCGCGCTCGATACTGTTACCCGGACCGATGTCGTTTTGAGTGTTCAATGGTTCAGGGTTGATAATGTTACCCGGACCCCAATCGTTTTCAATGCACGTTTCAAAGCCTATGCGACGTTTGATAGTTTTAGTCGAAGCCCAGTCTTTGTGGTGGTCTGGCGGGTCACAGGCGTTGTCGTTGGGAGGGTCAAGAATGCTGCCAAAAGAAATTCCGCAGCTGCACACATGGTCGGCTTCTGAACCCCTATCTTCAGCCATGGTTTATAAATGGTGCATAGAGGGTTTGGGTGCCTGAATTTATGGTCGTTGTAGTAAAGGGATGGAGACGCCGATTTATAAACGCCGCTTGGGAGGGTCTCCCCGTCGAGGTTTATGATGGGTGTAGTGAATGGTGGGGGACGGTAGACAGCCTATACCGCTGCGCACGCATCTCTCAGGGTGGAACAACTGTACTTTAATCTTGTTTTATCTGTCATGCATGTTGCACCATTTGAAAATTTTGTTGATGATTGAAAAAACACCATTCAGCAGATTCAGATCACACCACTTGAACAAAAATTGCATTTCATACAGATCATGATGATCCTTGGGCAGGACAGTTCCTGACCGGGTGTTGGTGAGCTTAGTCTTGTCTTTACAGCTGAATATGTATACAGAATAATTCGGCGGCTTGTTAGTATGGTCGCCTACCACACGGTATTGGACATTCGGGGTCTCCCCGACCCACTCCGCCACATACAAAGGCTCTTCCCCAGCGTCATTCAGATCCTTCCAGACAAATTTGTAAAATAGACCCCAGTCTTTTTCAGGAAATGTCACACATGGGTCTTCCCCAGCGTGAAACTCGCCGACGCCGTCAGTGGCGTAGAGCATAACCACGCGTGTTGGTTTGTGAAATTTGTACCCGAATACACGATTACTACACATCATAAATTCGCCTTCAGTCCATTACGAAACTTCATGGAGAAAATTTGTCAAAGGAACATGACCATAAGGTTTTCTCTGAGCCATAGTCAGACTTTCCATCATCCTGCTGGTCAGTCCCGTCTCAGGGGGTTGTGGGGAGGCTAAACCATCCATGCTCATGTAGCTCATGGTTCTGTTGGTTGTAGAACACACTGACCCCATTTATATATAGGGGGGTTTGGAATGCCGGTGATACATGTTCTATAACAACCGCTTCTAACTTTCTACCATAAAAACGCACAATGCTTATGTCAAAACACTTGATTGATCAGATAGCTCAACACCACAACCCTTATCAATAGAGGCCAGATGGTCAAAACATTTCATTGATCGGATAGGCGGGGTCAACTGCTTGACCCTTAACAATAGAGGCCGGATGCACAACCTGTTAAAACACATAATCGATTGGATGGGTGGGGTCAATAGGTCAATCCTTATCTATAGATACCGGATGCACACCCGGAAAAGGCGGGACCGGAAAGGGTCAAAGGTCAACCGGAAGTCATCAATCATTTTGACACATGGTGTCTGGTAATAACTACTCATCTATTTCTATGCAATTCAACAATATGCTTGCATTACTTAAAGAAAAGACACACACAATGTGTGTCAAAAACATTTCATCAGTAAGTCAATAACAAAACAAATTAAACAATTCAAGACCCACTTACATCTTTACAGAAAAAGAAAATACATCAATAAAACACTCATATGTAAAACAAGATGATCCAGAATGGTGGAATTCTTTCCAGATGGAAATAATAAAGACAGATTAATGATAATGAAGATAATAATTTGATGCCGCCCTGCTCTGTAGGATTTAAAGCAGACTGTCAAGTCAAGTTTAAAAATCAGTTAAAAATATCCAGGAACTTGACAGTAAAAGGGGAACATCTCTGTACACTTTGCATCTTAAAAATAATGCACGATAAGTGGAATTTTCTGTTAGCTTGTAGCAAGCTAAACACTTTAAATAACATTTACTTGTTTACATATCATATTTAAGACTTTTTCCCTTAAGATTTTTAAAGAACATTGACTAAAGCTTTCAGAATATGTACAGTACTATTGACCAACACATGTGACACATAAGTCACTAAGGTCTCCCTAATGTGAACAACTACTGCCATGTTTTAATCTCTCTCGTAAGTGTTTGGTAAATCACACACAAACACTTTATCAGCACATTCTATGACAAGACACTTGTGGTATAATCTCTCTACTGAAATCAGCTGCATTTGTGATTCATCACCATGTCTGACGCAGGTAATGTGTGGCACAGACAGCCCTTGTGGGAAGGCAGCTGGAAGTCTGTAAAATGGGATGAAAAGCAAGGCAAGTTCACTTTTTCCATCCACTTCATAAGAGAGAATCTGATGCAACTCTCCCCTAGATCCATCAGCCAAGTCTGACGCACCAATCATTGCGTCTCTTTGCTCGACTGTAATCACGGCTGGTAAAAACAAGACCTTGGTGAATCATTCTCTTGTGTGTGAGGATTTCATTTGGAGTCTGTTTTCCTGCTGCATCAAAAGCCTGCTGCTCTGCCTGTGTGAGATGTTTGACTCGTCCACCATCCAGAACCGTGGTATTGTGGCATTTTTTGTAATTCTGAACTTTTGAGTAGTCAGTTATTTGACTACAGAAACCAAAAACACGGTCACTTACTCTGTGTTTGGTTGCAAAATGGGACATTGATCTGTGAAGCAAAAATTTGCTCACAATCCTTCGTTTGGGAACATCTTTTGTGCCATGTACCAACTTGAGAAGATACCCGTTAGCGCTTTTAAAAACAAAGGCAGAGTGTGCCCATAAAGGACCCAATAACTTCACAGACTTGGCCAGATGTGTGAGAAGATGGACATTTGAGGTCATGGCTGCCTCTCCAAACAGTGCTTGAAATCTTATCACAAATTCTAACAGCATCTCGTCAGCTTTGTTGAACTCCTCAAAACTAACTTCTTGTTGCAAAAGCAGGTAGACAGCTGAAACAAGGAGGGAAAGATGCTTTGTGTATTTCCCATCTATAAGTCCTTCCAGGCATGGCAAACTATAAAACAACAGCCAAGCCCTCCACTCTGATGCTTTCTGATTATTCGATACCTTACTTCAAAATCGCTCATAGTTAATGATATGATTTCAGATTATAATCTAGATGTGCTGTGTTTGACAGAAACCTGGCTAAAACCAAACGATTACATTACTTTAAATGAGTCAACCCCACAAGATTACTGTTATAAACATGAACCTCGTCTAAAACGCAAAGGGGGAGGTGTTGCTGTAATTTATAGTAATATTTTCAAAACCACTAAGAAATCTATTTTTAAATATACTTCTTTTGAAGTGTTGGTGCTTAATGTAAAAATATATAGTGTAAACGATAAATCACGTTTGAGATTTCTGCTGGCTACTGTATACAGGCCACCAGGGCACCATAAAGATTTTATCAAAGAATTTGCGGACTTTCTATCAGAATTAGTATTGGCTAACGATAAAGTACTAATTGTTGGTGATTTTAATATACATGTAGATAATGAAAAAGATGCATTGGGATTGGCACTTAAAGACATTGTAAACTCAATTGGAGTTAGACAACACGTGTCAGGACCCACTCATTGTCGTAATCATACTCTAGATCTAATATTATCACATGGAATAGATGTTGATGCCATTGAAATTCTGCAGCAGAGCGATGACATCTCAGACCATTATCTAGTCTCATGTAAATTACATTTAGCCAAGGCTGCAAAGCCGACTCCGTGTTATAAATATGTTAGACCTATAACTTCTGCCACTAAAGATTGCTTTATCAATAATCTTCCTAATCAGTTTCATCATCCCGGATAGCTTAGAAGAACTTGATATTGCAACAGAAACTTTTAACTCTCTCTTTTCCAGCACTTTAGACGCAGTTGCTCCGTTGCGCTTAAAGAAGATTAAAGAAAATAGTCCAACGCCGTGGTACAACGAGCACACTCAGGCCCTTAAGAGAGCAGCCAGAAAAATGGAGCGCAACTGGAAGAAAACAAAACTAGAGGTATTTCGGATTTCATGGAAAGAGAGCTCGATTGCTTACAGAGAGGCTTTAAAAGCTGCTAGATCTGCTTATTTTTCAACCCTATTAGAAGAAAATAAACATAATCCTAGGTATTTATTTGAAACAGTGGCTAAACTAACGAAAAAGAAAGCTTCAAGCACAGAAGTTTCTAAGCAACACAGCAGTAATGAATTTATGAACTTCTTCACTTATAAGATTGATAATATCAGGGACAAAATTATAACTATGCAACCGTCTACTACAGTATCGCATCAGGGAGTGCATTGTAGTCTCCCTGAGGAAAATTTTTATTCATTTGTTGCTATAGGAGAGGATGAATTCTGCAAACTCGTTAATTCATCTAAATCGACAACTTGTATGTTAGACCCTATACCGACTAAGCTATTGAAAGAGATGCTTCCAGAGATCATAGATCCTCTTCTTAATATCATTAATTCGTCTTTGTCTCTAGGATACGTACCAAAAACTTTTAAGTTGGCTATGATAAAACCGCTAGTTAAAAAAACGCAACTTGATCCTTCAGAATTAGTCAATTACAGGCCGATCTCAAATCTGCCTTTTCTGTCAAAGATATTAGAAAAAGCAGTATCCTCACAACTGTGTTCCTTTCTTGAAAGAAATGATATCTGCGAGGATTTTCAGTCAGGATTTAGACCGCACCATAGTACTGAGACAGCTCTCATTGGAGTTACAAATGATTTACTTTTATCATCCGATCGTGGTTGTATCTCTCTATTAGTGTTACTAGATCTTAGTGCTGCATTTGACACAATTGACCACAACATTCTTTTAAATAGACTAGAAAACTATGTTGGCATTAGTGGAATTGCACTAGCATGGTTTAAATCATAGTTATCTGACCGTTATCAGTTTGTAGCAGTAAATGAAGAGATGTCTTATCGATCACAAGTTCAGTATGGCGTACCACAAGGCTCAGTACTAGGACCGCTTGCTGTTCACTCTGTACATGCTACCATTAGGACATATCATTAGGAAACATGGAATTAGCTTTCATTGTTATGCCGATGATACTCAGCTGTATATTTCTTCAAAACCTAACGAAACTTACCAATTCACAAAATTAACGGAATGCATAGCTGATTTAAAAAATTGGATGACTAGAAATTTCCTACTACTAAACTCTGAAAAAACAGATATTTAATTATTGGACAAAAAACTTCCACACGTAATAACCTAGAATACTGTCTAACACTTGATGGCTGCTCTGTTAAGTCTTCGTCGTCGGTTAGGAACCTGGGTGTGCTTTTTGATAGCAATCTTTCATTTGAAAGTCACGTGTCTAGTATCTGTAAAACCGCATTTTTCCATCTTAAAAATATATCTAAATTACGACATATGCTCTCATTAACAAATGCGGAACAATTAGTTCATGCTTTCATGACATTAAGACTAGATTATTGTAATGCTCTACTGGGTGGTTGCCCTGCACGCTTAATAAATAAACTACAGCTGGTCCAAAACGCTGCAGCTCGAGTTCTTACTAGAACCAGGAAATATGACCATATTAGCCCGGTTCTGTCAACACTGCATTGGCTGCCTATTAAACATTGTATACATTTTTAAATATTGTTGATTACTTACAAAGCACTAAATGGTTTAGCTCCGCAGTACTTGAGTGAGCTCTTAACGCATTATAGTCCTTCACGTCTATTGCGATCTCAAAATTCGGGCCAGTTGATAATACCTAGAATATCAAAATCGACTGCTGGCGGTAGATCCTTTTCCTATTTAGCACCAAAACTTTGGAACAGTCTTCCTACCATTGTCCGGAAGCAGACACACTCTGTCAGTTCAAAGCTAGACTAAAAACACATCTCTTTGACCTAGCATACACATAATATATTATAGACTTCTATAATTCAATGTTAGGCTGCATAGATTAGGTCAGCCGGAACTGGGAACACTTCCCTTAAATCCTGATGTACTCGTTACATCATCATAAGAAGAATGGCATCTACGCTAATTTTAGTGTCTTTGTTTATCCCGAGGTTTTCCCGCAGCCTACCGGATCCAGGCCGTATCCAGATCTGACTAGGAGCTTTGCCTGGACCCGATGACAACACAATGCTGAAGTGCCAACTAGCCTCTCCCTATGGAGGATACCTTTCCCACTCTACAGATAAAACGTTGTGATTCCGGTTCGCGTACCCACCCCGAAGTGATAAAATAAAACAAAATTCTATATCAAATTACAGTTACTGTAAATCCGGCCTCTAGTTCATAAACGCCAGAGGAGAACTGGCCCCCGACTGAGCCTGGGTTCTCCCAAGGTTTTTTTTCTCCATTAGGTCACCTGATGGAGTGTTAGGACACCAGTAGGTCACTTGATGGAGTTTTTCGGTTCCTTGCCACTGTTGCCTTTGGCTTGCTCAGTTGGGGATATTCAAATTAATTAACCAAGCATTAATACCATTGATCAGCCCTACCAAACGTGGATGTTTTTTCACTAAGAAACAAACATTGTTATGTTATTTGATTGATATTGTGAAGCTGCTTTGATGCAATTTATATTGTGAAAAGCGCTATATAAATACACTTGACTTGACTTGACTTTCCAGAATTTAAAATCTGAGATAGGTCTGGGAAGGCGAGTGATAAGGTATGGTGGTTTGATATTTTGGATTCTCTCATTCAATACTCTTGATGTACTTGGGTCACCAATGTAATATGGCTCATCTGTGCTCTGAAGTAGAAGGGCTGCATGTTGCCTTGCAACACCCAACAAAACAGCATGCATATAATCAGGGACAAAGCCCCACACAATGTCAAAGCATGGCATATTAATCAAAGGAGATGGCCCTTTTACTCCCCTTACATTTTTCTGTTGGATGAGAGCTTCCTCCATGTCCTTTAACATGCTCTCTGCATCTCTGTCAGGGTAATCTGTATCTGTGATAGTGTATTTCACTTGTCCATTTACAAGTGTGCCTGGGTGGAGGCAGAAACCACAACCAAAATACCAGTTGAACTGTGTAGTTCTGCATTGCTGGTCTGGCCTTGGAATCAACACAGGAACAGACACCCACAACTTTGCTGATGACAACTTTTCCATCCTTTCTCCACGACACTCCCTTGGTGGCAAGCACTTTTGCTTGATCTACAAAAGGCTTAAGAAAAACATGCATCTGAGGCTCTGTTGATCCAAACCACAACCCAGCCAAGATCACGTGTTTGAACCTAGTGTTTGGTGGCAGCTCATTGAGGTGAAGGTGAATGGGGCAGATGGAAAATTTGGATGACTTGTAAAGAGGTGACCCATCTGAATTGAATGTGTATGAAAGGTTGTTAGGGTCAGATAAAATTTCACCTGGTTCTGACAGGATTTTGTACAGATCACCGTCATAAATGTCTGATATAATGTTTTCTGCTTTGTCTGGTCTGTTCACCCGGTAGCTCAGTTTGCTCTGTAGCTCTGGAGTTTGAAGAATGTGCTGAATCTGGGGAGATATTGGGACACTGATAAAGAAGCTCCCATTGTTGAGGGT
This sequence comes from Meda fulgida, assembly GCA_030578275.1. Classification (NCBI taxonomy): domain Eukaryota; kingdom Metazoa; phylum Chordata; class Actinopteri; order Cypriniformes; family Leuciscidae; genus Meda; species Meda fulgida. Next base: position 13,778,476 of record CM060620.1, read on the forward strand.
GTTTGGGTCAACTGATGAATTACACCCCAAACACTGTGTAGCATTGTTCTCTAACATGTCTGTGGCGAACAGGACGGCCGAGGGACGTGAGAGAACGGCGCGAGGCCGGTGGTGCGATTGCTAATGAGCAACACCTGTGAAGCACACCGGTCTCGCATCTCTCACGGAGGAGCGGAAGCATAAAGGAGGAGCGACGACGTTGATGATCGAGAGAGGTACAGGCCTGTTCCTCTCTCGATCATCAACGTCGTCGCTCCTCCTTTATGCTTCCGCTCCTCCGTGAGAGATGCGAGACCGGTGTGCTTCACAGGTGTTGCTCATTAGCAATCGCACCACCGGCCTCGCGCCGTTCTCTCACGTCCCTCGGCCGTCCTGTTCGCCACAATGTCATTTTGACATCCCAAATTGGCTTTACAGGCCTTACAGTAAAGATGAAACTCGACTTTGTCCATGTTATTTTGAAACACTTTGTTAAAGGCATACTTTGACCCTAGTACAACATCTTGTCCAAATAAGTGATTGATAAGTTTGAGTAAATCATCAAGCGCAGATCCAGTTATTTGATGTCTTGCAGCATAGGTCATGATCATTAGTAACGCTTCAGCCCTTGATGTTGTACCTGTGGCCACCAGAGTGTCCATATCCATGTTTACCCTCTTCCTATGTGTATCATTTGAATAGTCTAAGTTGTTATCTTCTGGTGACTCTGAATCTTCGTCTGGCGACTCTGAATCTTCGTCTGGCGTCTCTGAATCTTCGTCTGGCGACTCTGAATCTTCGTCTGGCGACTCTGAATCTTCGTCTGGCGACTCTGAATCTTCGTCTGGCGACTCTGAATCTTCGTCTGGCGACATGCTGTCTTGCAGTGTCTCTACATCATCTTCTGATGAAGTCAAATCCTTGGAAGAACAGTGACATTAAACTTTATTTTGACAACTTTCAGAACATCTTTATACAAGGTTAATTTGTTTTTTCCTTAAAAAGGGATCCAACATGTTGGTTATCTACTATTTTTGAGGGTGGTGGTTTTTTCTATAGTGATCTTACAAGTACTGTGTGTTTATGGCTTAAAGACAAATAACATCAGCGTTTCCCCTAGTCATTCAGGACCCCCGCTACAAAAATTTCCCTCAATCATTAAACTATACGCTACTAATGTTTTCATTTGCACAGTGTGCGAGCACGGTAACACAAAGCGATTGGTTAGCTTCCTCTCCTTGTAATTCAAACAACATCTACCTTACAGGAGCACTTATAAGAGCAGCTTAACTCTTGTATCCAGGAATCGGGAGGTGCGTAGCGAGTGTTAATTGTCTGAGCGGCAGAAAGTAACGGTGAACACGAGCGGAGGAAAATATTCTGCCAGTAAATGTGCTGTGTCGGTTACGTGTGTCAGCATCTCAAGTCCAAGGAAAGTGTGTCCGTTGTTTCAACTGCAAATGCAACTGCTGGAAAAGTGAAGCCGGTTAGCGCTAAGTTAGCTACCGTCTCCTCCCTCCTTCAGACTGCGCTGCTGAGCAGGAAAGCTGAATATGTGTTTTGGCTGCTATGCAAGTAAACATTTGCTGATTTTACAGGAAGTAACTAGCAGCTGCATTTCATAACTGCCTACTTTATCCGGGATTGACAACTTTACAAGCTTACACTAAACTGGTGTAGCACTATCTTTTGGATTTTATTGTGCAGATTAAATGCTTGGTAATTAAGGGAGGTGGTTCTCATGTTGCCCATTTTTCATAAGAATTTCTACATATAAATGTAAAAAGCTGTAAATTGAGACACAAAAGGCCAACATGAAAAATCCTATCTATAATGATTATGAGGTCCTGTTAACAGGGTTTCCCTGCTGTAATAAGGCTTAGGAGGTGAGGCCCAAAACGGCTTGGGTGCGGTGCCATGAATCTAAAATCACTGAGGAGAGAGGATGGAAAATAAAACTAAATAATTTTTACAATATCTATTGGTTATAGTCCCTCCCTAGACACATTTTTTAGCAAGTTTAGTCCCTATGCTTTCTGGTTGTTATTTATTTATTTATTATCTGCTCTGGCTTTTCCTACTATTTGTTCACAGATATGGTTAAAATGCTACAACTCCATCCTAGGGCAAACACTGAACATTGATAAATGTTTTATCCTCAGAAGACTCCACTGCACATGTGCAGGAACAAGTTCTGTTTAGAGCTAAGCTAGCTTGATGTGCTAAATATCACAACCTCTTAACGTTATGCTACACTGTAAATTGTAAATCATTACAGGTTGTGATATGTCGTACAATAACCTAGTGAAGCTCTTATTGTAAGCAGAACTGCTCCTGTTCTGCTTTTCTGAAAGCAGAGAAGAATGAGTGCAATGAAATGGCTCATAGTTGGTTTTGCCCAGCATATAAGATTTGCTGACAATATACAAATATAGAAAATATCCTTATAAAGTATAATCCAGCCTTTTGTTTTTTATAAAAATATGTAAATGCTGTAGGTATACCAGGTCAGTAGAAAAACAGAAATGATAATGAATTTCTGCCCAAGCGGCATTTGCTCACAAATAAATTTAATTTGAACAATAGGGGTGTAACGATACACCAAATCCACGGTTCGGTTCAGACCTCGATTCGCCCATGAGGGGACAGGGTGTAATATAAGGTGTAATATTTACAAAATATAAGCCTACAGCTGGCACTAACTTAAGTGTTTTCAACATTTACTTTACTTGGGCGGGACGGACAGGTATAGTTACACCTTCTAAAGTATATTTGGCTACCCACTTTTGCATTTTGCAGAGAAACAGAGAGAGAGAAATGTTATCTTGTATTACGTTAACGGACACGCAGGACATGTTACATTACGGAGCGACAGTGAACGCACCACTGCAGATGGCACTCACTAATGTTGAGTTTAATTTTCGATCCACATGCGGCGCACTTGAAAACTGAATCACGGGTGAGTTTATTAAACAGGGTGACTTTATGAAACGTACTGCTGATGGAGAAAGTTAGCATACACACATACAGGCAGAGAGAGAGACAGAAAGAGGCAGAGCAAGCCGGCGTGTTTTCTGTGAGAAACCAGAGATGCAGGCAAGGTGTGTGAGAGTGGGAAGAAGAGCGGAGGAGCAGATTCAAGTAAATGGGGCGGCAGTGGCTCAGTGGTTCATGTAGATTGTCTACCAAACCGGAAGGTTGGTGGTTCAATCCCCGGTTCCACCTGACCAAGTGTCAAGGTGTCCATGAGCAAGACACCTAACCCCAGCTGCTCCCGACGAGCTGGATCGCCTTGCATGGCTGACACCGCCGTCGATGTATGAATGAGTGAGTGAATGGGTGAATGTGAGGCAATATTGTAAAGCGCTTTGGTGGCCATTGGGTCTGTGAAAGCGCTATGTAAATGCAGTCCATTTACCATTTAAATAAACACTAAAACTAAGGTGGAAAATTACCTACAATAACCTACTGTTAATACAAATAGCCTACAATATACACCGCTACTGAGCCCACCCTCCACCGGCCGGCGCCGCAGGCACAGTTGAATTGTCTTAATGAGAGCTCAACAGTCCGCGGAACGGGTGTGTCGCAGTTCTGTCTCTCGGATCCGGAGCCCTATTGAACAAGCTACCATTTTGTAGAAAAGCTCTACTACTGCTACTTCACAGTAGCAAGTGTTTTATAGCAACTTAGTTGATATAAAGATGGTTCACATATTGAAGGAAAAGCCTACATAAACTGTGTTAAGTTGCTGTTCCTCCATGAGTCTCCAGAACAGATTCAGAGCACCTTGTCATGGAAAAATTTAATCAGAAGCTCTGTAGCAAACTCTCTTGGTAGTGTAACTTAACCTTATTATACTGGCAGAGACATGCAGAGTGAAAGTACTGGAACCTAACTTTGGCAACCTCCCAAGTGGCAATTAGCTCTAACATGTCACAATCATTGCAGAGTAGTCTTTTTATGTAACTTCAAGATTTCATTCTGAAAATGTACCTCATTTGCAAGATGTTGAATCTCATCTTCTCGTCCAGGTACATCTGTCACATGTTGTAAGTAATCAGAGTGGGCCTCATCCTTATAAAGGAGATGACATGCACATTAGTACAGTAAAAATGACATGAAATGTACAATTCTACAGTGACTATAGAGGATGCACCTCTATCACAGGCTGCTGACTTTCATGTGCAGTGTGTTCTCCCACTTGTGAAACTTCTCCATCTGAAGACAACTCATGTTCCTTTTGAAACAAGACAGTATTATATTAGATTGATCAGCAGAGTCCGGTCTAGACCTGCTTTATATGAAAAGAGCTATGAGATAACTGTTATGAATCGGTGCACAATAAATTTAAGCATAACATAACAGTTTAACATAACAGTTATCTCATAGCTCTTTTGAAATTTATGAATTCATAAATGTATGAATTCTTTGATTTTCTATCTTTGGAATTCATACATTTATATTAAATATTTTGGACTTAGTAGCTAGTTAAATTGTAAGGCCTGAAATGTTACAACTCCCACTAATGCCACTGAATAAAAAAAACAGAAACAATGGTGGCAGTTATTTGAGAATACATACTTCGATCACAAGTTGCAAACTCTCATGTTCCACTCCAGTTATTATTTCTTGCGAATAATTGTACAGGTCCTCCTCCTTTTAAAAAGATGACATGGACATTATTAGAACCATGTGGATCGCAGACAAGCGTAATGACAGACACTGGAACACTTGAGTTTGTTCATTTGTTATGTTGCTTGTTGTTTTATATGTGGAAATCTGCTATTTTCTTTTAAAAGCACAATGGCAAGTTCAAAACAGGGCATGCCAAACTGCCCATGTGGACAGTTAATTATAAAAAAAGATTATTATGACCACACTGACACTCCAGTCATCCAGCGCACTGGCTGTTTGTTGAGTATATACTATACCTCTATCAAGAGTTGCTGTCTTGCAGTGGCAATCATCTCATCTGGCAATTCCTCATCTGAGGATATCTGATTCTTTTAAAGAAAGATGATGTATAGTAGGTTTAAATGATTCAAGTTCAGATTAATCTAAATTAATTCAAAAACATTTACATGAATTGCACATTGCCATCTCTCATGGTTACTTTTATTTCTATAATGCATCAAATTATCTGTCGGCACCTTATTCTCCTCAAAAACATGACATGCACTTGACACATGGCAAACTAATCACACACTTTCAATCACTAATTAAAGAGCATTAATAAACATATATTCATTGTTTATTGATTAAAAACCCAAGAAACACATTAGTTGCAGGATCAGGATAATATTAAAAGGCATATTGCCATATGTACATTAGAGATTTACCTACCTGGCTTTTCATTTAACATAACCAATGGCCATTGGAAAGAAACATCCAAATTGTGGCGTCTCTCCTCACTTGCATCATGAAGTGCTTACTGGATACATTTCATGTCAGTAAAAATACCAGTAATAACCATTAAAAACAACATATGCCTGTTCAAGATATGCCAAGATCTGATTGCCTCACAGGGTGGCTTACACATGGAGAAGTCAGGAAGCAATATGGAAAGATTACAGACAGTATCAGTCAGGTATGTATTGTCCAAGCAGCAAATGTTATAATATTAGGCTTACATTTTGCCTCTTAATATTGTGTATTTGTTTACATGTACGCGCCGGGAACTCCGTCATCACGTTGAAAGGTCACGCTCGATGTCGCCGGCGCCTGCGGAAGTACCGCCCCACTGTTTACAAACAACCAGGATACGCACACGTAAGGACCATTTTAAACAATAATATAACACAAAGACATAAATATGTCATTCAACATACAATACAATTTGAACTGTACTCCTTCGCACGGTCGCTTTGTAAACAGTAGGGCGGCACTTCAGCAGGCGCCGGCGACATCGAGCGTGACCTTTCAACGTGATGACGTAGTTCCCGGCGCGTTGCAGTTAAAATTGCAATTGTAGTTAAAAAGTATATAATTATTTATTTATTTTAGAAAATGACCTATCCAAAGACATGTATGGCATTGAAGGTAAACCGCTCTGAGCAAACGTTCTGGAGCTGTGTCTCGTGCCCCATAAACACAGGCGGCTCGAGACATCCAAACGGCGCGAAACCGAGCTTAGATTATTAGCCATGTCAAATACACAGACGGCTATAAAGCTATTGTTCCAATTTCTTATATACAAAACTTTGACCTGAAAACACATCAGAGAGACGTTCTATATCCCATTCTTTGGGAAGATGAGTATTTTAATGGGCAGGTTCTCCTAGTGAAAGGTACGTCATTTATCTGACATAACTGTCTTAGCTAAGGTTACCAACCGCCGCCTAACGTTAGCTTCTGGCTACAGAATTTTAGGTAATTTAGTGTGTCAAGTTAACTCACTCACTGACTCTTAGCATTAGCTACATTTAACGTGACACTTACCTTTTACAGAAACCCGAGAGGAGATTGAGGAGCTAACTGATAATCCTCCGAAAATGATTAGAGTCCCCAAAATCCACCTGGAAGACGGCGTTGCAGTGGAGAAACACGAGGGGACATCCAGAGAAAAGGACCAGGGCCGGCCCGTGGCATAGGCGGAATAGGCAAATGCTAGGGGCGCCACTCAATAGGGGCGCCAAAATGAGTGAACGAGTAATTTTTTTCATTATTATTTATTTTTTTACTAATACTATTTTAAAAACATTAATTCAAAATACTAAAGCAAAAAAAAAAAAAAACCTTAACTAAGTACCCCGACTCCGGTCCGGCGCATCAATCGTCCCCCGCCCAGCGAGTTGCTTGAAGTGCGTCAGAAATAGAGCGCGCGCGATCAGTTTACTGTTGGTAATTTGTTGTGTAGCGTCGCCCCTCGCTGAATCCAATGAAGACAGCATTGCTATCATTTGAGGGCACCTAACACACTCAAGCACCCCGTAGAAACGGGCCTGGCTGCTCGCGCCAGCTCTAGACATGGTGCAAATTACCTGATTGTGACGGATGACCACATTTACATGACATATTTTAGATTAGCATTATAGTCTGCAATAGATACAGTGCCAAACGGAAGAGAAGAGGATAAAAGGGGATAAATACAGAGGTAATGTAATGAATGAACAGTTTATCTAATTGCATAGTAGTAAGATATATAATTTAATGGCAGTTATTGTTTACCTTAAACTTTATGCTAACAGTTGTTCTGAGTTCTCCAGAGGCCCCAGACAGTGTGATTTGTAACAATCACGTCAGTTTTTTTAGACACATTCACTATCACTTTTATTCATTAATGTTTTACTCTACAGTTGTGCAGTTTTGAAGGGGATATATGGCATTTTTTACATTTATTTGCCAAAATTATTAATGATTTTTATATAGGCTACAGGTTTATTAAAAGTAGCAACGTTTTATTTAAAATTAACATTAAAGAAGACATTTCGCAGTTTCATTCATGGTGAAAACATGAAACGTGCCATAGTTTAGTGGAAGATTGCTGCCATCAACTGCAAAACAAACACTTTTGCTAGCGCTCAATGAATAGTTTGTGCATGAATGACATTTGGACGATGACATCACTGTTTTATCCAGAGCGGCTATATACTGAACAAAATTATAAACGCAACAAAACTGTAAAGCTGTAAATCTGCCTTGAAATAATCTATATTGTAAAAAGCGCTATAAAAATAAATGGGACTTGACTTGAATGCTAGATGAAATGCTCTTGCTATTTGTGTTTAGGCTGTAATGTGTGTGTGTGTGTGTGTGTGTGTGTGTGTGTGTGTGTGTGTGTGTGTGTGTGTGCGCGCGCGCGCGCGTGTGTGTGTGTGTGTGTGTGTGTATACATATATAGGATAAATAATCATGAACACAATGACAGGGTGAAATGGGCTGTGATGCATGGGGCACCAGGTAAAATCTTGCCTAGGGCAGCAAATTGGCCAGGGCCGGCCCTGAAAAGGACGGCTTAAAAAAGAAGGCAGTATGTTTATATAATGATTCAATGATACTTTGATGGTAAATTCATCCAAACTTTGCGCTCTGTGCTCACTGGAGACCGTGTGCTCTGCCCTGCCTGCACCCGACCACCTATGCTGCTCTGCACCTGACGATCACAAACACAGGGGCCAGGGGGAGGGGTAAGGTGTTCGCTTGTAGTTGGAAAGGGGGATTGTGATTTTACCAAGGTTACCATGTTTTTTCTTAAATTGCTGGGAAAAGACTAGTTTAACACACTTAGCAATTGCCTTACGCCAAGATAAAAAAAAAAAATCTTTACACTTGCAGTTACAAAGTGTGCTAAACATACCATACATTAAATTATTGTGAAATTACTGACAAACCTTTTAGAATCATGTTGATATAGTTTAACCCTTGTATGGTGCAGACCCGTTTTCATTTTTTATCAAAAGAAAAATTATACAATTAATAATTTTTTCAACCTCAGACTCATTAGCCTTGGCCCATTTTCTGTGAAGAACATATATCCGAACACATTTTCAATGACCACACACTGTACACCCCCCATTTATGAGGACATCTGTGTCCTCATGTCAAGTCAAGTCAAGTGTATTTATATAGCGCTTTTCACAATATAAATTGCATCAAAGCAGCTTCACAATATCAATCAATCAATCAAATAAACCAATAAACCAAACTCATAAACCAAACGGCTTAAAAAAACATACTAAATGGTGTTTTTTGAAATTCAAAAAGGGCCAAAAGTTTTCTGTGATTGGTAGGTTTAGGGGTAGGGTTAGTGTAGGGGGATAGATTATACAGTTTTTACATTTGTAAAACCATTACACCTATGGAGAGTCCCCATAAACCACATATCCAAGTGAGTATGTTTGTGTGCGTGCATGTGTGTGTGTGTAGTGTAGTGTGTGTGTGTGTGTGTGTGCATGCGTGAGTGAGTGTGTGCATGCATGTGAGAGAGAGATTGTGTGTAAGTGTGAGAGAGTGAGTGCAAAAGTGAGTTTTGTTTCTACCCCTGCCGTTCCCGCACAAGGTTGCAATTCTTAAATGTGATCTAACAAAGGTAAAGGGGAAATATGAACCATATATGCTGTTTATATTGCTTGTAATTGGGATGAAGTAAACATCTGTTGAGTATTTTAACATAAATTGTTTGATTATGTTGAATTAAAAACCCCAAAATGCAGCGGGTCCACCAGACCCACGAACACTGGCTGAATAACGAAAATATGAACACCACACAAGGGTTAATATATTTTGTAGCTATTAGGTTGTTGTTATGGTTTAACATTGAACGAGAGAGTTGAAATCCTGCTGGAGATAAGAAAATTCCTGACTGGCAACCGCAACAGCAGTTAGAATATTTTTTTAAGTTACACTATATGTTGGTGAAGCATTCACTAAAATTCTGATATCACATTTCTGAGTTTGATACTAATTTAAATACAAGAAACATTGGTGAATATTTGTTAATTATTTTGCTCCTGTGTATAATGTCGCAAAAATATAGGAATAGTTTTCTTCAGTAATTTAGAAGACTCTGTAAGTTGGTTTTGTAGCATCTTGAAAAGAACCTTAAACAAGAGAGGTAAGATATCAGTTGAATTTTCACACAAAAGGATCACATTTCTGATACATCTATGCCAGTGCTTCTCAAACTTTTTCACGTCAAGGAAATTAGACCACGGACCCCTATTTGATTCGATTTTGTCCCAGGATCTCCCATCTGATAGGATATTGGGTTTTTAGATGTTTTATGACAGAAAATATACAGCACTCGTGACCAAAATAGTCATACATTCTGTCATTGTGTTACTTATGGATGGAATTATAGTGAAAATAAATTATTCTCCTTTTTGCTGGGGAACCCTCAAGGACCCCTGGGTGTCCCCGGAGCCCACTTTGAGAACCACTGATCTTGCTACTCAATGCTTTGTATTATTTTGTCTTGTAATGTACAATTGTTAATTCCATCAGGTTGAGTTCTCACTTGTTCTTTTCTTATTTTTTATAGAAAACCAGTAAGGCAGCAGAGGGAAGTGAGAAAAGGAAAAGCTTAATGCAGATATTGACTGAAAAGAAAGCAATAAAAAAACATTCTCCACTGTTTGTAAATGACAAAAAGAGAAAGAGGGAGGAGACACTACAATACATCTTCTCTGACAGTGAAGAGGATGGAGGAGTTGTTCCCCAAAAGATTCACGATGAACTAAGACTGAAGTACCAGCAAATGCAAAGAAAGCAGCAGGATCTAAAACAAGACCTGGACCATTACAAACAAAAGTAAGAAACCATGAAAAAAGTGCACAAATAAAACATGACTAGGCCTATATAGCACACTGAAACAACATAAGAAGTTTACATCAAAGAAACATCTAATCAATCTAGTCATCTTGCATCTGATATATTAATGGTGGCATATTTTATTAAATGTAATAAAAACATTTCTATAAAAGCGGTGGACATTTTTGTAAACATCTATGCTTATGTGTTCTTTAAATATCAGTTTTAGGATAATACCAAATTTCAGATGGAAGTAGTGGGATACTAAAAGGTTATTAACGTGCACATTTTCTTTTTCTTCATTTTATAATAAAGGTCTGCTGAATTGGAGAACTGTAAATGTGAGCTGGAACAGGAATTGACAACTTACAGAAATGCAAACTTAACACTGCAACAAAATCTTGATGAACTGCTGGAACAGGTCTTTTCTCAAAGTGAGTCCTTTTGTTTTTAAAGCATATTTGTAGTTTTTGGTCAGTTTGGCTTTTCTAAATGTTTACAAACCGACAACATCTGCATTCTACTGAAATGTGTACACAATCAGCAATCAGGATTGGCCAACATATAGCCTATTAAGATACAGTCACATTTAAATGGACTTTCTGTTCATTTCAGTGAGAAAAAATAGCAACACTCTCTTTTGGACTGTCTCCCCATTTTCATCGATCCACTATTTGTTTTATTGTTTCTGATGTATAATTAGTGTTACAGTCTCACATGGCTGCTGTCATGGCTACAGACCTTTTAGTCTAGTTAATTGTAGACTTGGAATTAAAGCCTCTTTTGTTTCCCCGTTATTATTTGATTTACGGGACCAGACACCAGTTATCTTGCCAAGAAAGATTTTATTCTTATATGTCAGGAGAGAAACTTCAAGATGTTGTATTCATGCCAGGTCTATGCGTTTCCGTGTTTCTCTGAGGTAGTACAGTAAGATTAAGCTTTTATACATCACAGAGAGTCTTACAGCTTCCTTGTAAGGTAACAAAACATGTTGCTCTGAGCTTCTTAAAATTAGAACGTATGTCATACGTACACCTTATGTTTAACATGTCACAATTCACTTCCATATTAAGAACTATCCTTGTTGTTTACATCTGTGATGCACTTACATCAGTCGACCATGTTACATTGTACACACCCCATAGCAAAATATAGCTTCCCCCTGTCTGACATATGATCCTCCCATGGATCCATGCTATCTATAGTTCCCTCATGCATTCAAACTCATGCTTTTGAAACTTCATAAGATGATACAACTGATTATGAATATTAATAAAGAATAATAATACAGATACATAATATTTAATAATAAAATAATATTAAAAGATGAAATTTTGAATCTTCATCTCCCTCCACTGGAACTACGGCCGTCAGTTCCACACCATCATTCCCAGGTGGCCAACCTATAGAAGTGATAGTGAGGAGAAGAAATAGCAGACCAAGAAAATAGACAGAAAGAACAGAAGAATGGAAACAGAGAAACAAAACAAAGAACAAAACCCCAGCCCATGTTATGTCCCCGTATACTATGTGTATTTTAATATCTATGTGTATGTCTTTAAAATGAACCCCAATCATCTAAGAAAAGAAAAACTAATAAGTCTTCTGCCCGTGCCTGAACTCATTAATTAATTAACTCGTTAATTAATTAAATCCTTCAGTTCCGAACCAAAACAAGAAATTAAAATAAACGTTGACGTTAAAGGATCCTATCCCTTGGGGTTGAAAATCAGTAAGCGGATGTTCATTGTTTGTGAGGTAGTGTTTTGCATAAAATCTCTTATTTCACGCTGTATGTCCCATTCTTAGTTCTATCCATTTGGTTAGAAATCAACCATCTCTAATCAATTTAAATGGAACTGATTCCTGAAATGGAAGCAGAGAAATAATTAACATCACTTCTTTGTTCCCAATCTTTAAAACTAATGGATGAACATTGCTCAATCTCAGGCCATAAGCCATCATTATCATCTTGTTCATTCACTAAGCAAGGTTTAACTTGTGACCAATGATACCCTCTATCTGTTCCTACACCCTTCCCTTTGAGACAAACACTTGTATCAGTAGTTAGGAGTATCTCATATGGTCCTTCCCATCTAGGCTCTAAACCTTTCCTAGCAATTCGTTTGATCATGACAAAACTACCTAACTCGGGAATGTGTGGAATGTCAGTAGTGGTGTGTTTTTCATCCCATTGCTGTTGAGCTTCTCGCACTTTCTTATTATTGTCTTTAGTAGCTTTGTCTAGCATTGCGAGATAGCGGCGTAACTTTTCTTGGAACAAAGTAGAGTCTCCTCCTGTTCCCGCTGGTGGCGGAGCATCAGGAGGTAGAACCATTGCTCTTCCCGTCATAAGTTCAAAAGGGGTTAGTCCTGTAACTCGGTTTGGAGTTGCTCTCAAGTTCCACAGAATAGCAGGTAATAACTTATGCCAGCCTTGGCCAGTTTGCAGAATGGCTTTGGTAAGAGCGGTTTTCAAAGATCTATTCATTCGTTCAACCAGGCCTGAGCTTTCCGGCCTATAAGGAATGTGGAATTTCTGTTTAATTCCCATCAATTTCATTGCTTCCTTCATCAATTTCCCAGTGAAATGAGTTCCATTGTCAGAATCAAGTTCGTATGGAAGGCCCCAGCGAGGAAAAACTTCTTCCACCATTACTCGTGCTGCCGCTTCAGCAGTGCAGGATTTTGTAGGGTATGCTTCCACCCATCTAGTAAATCTGTCCATGATTACAAGTATGTATTGATACCCTCCACTGGGTGATAAAGGTCCTGTGAAATCAATTTGGAGGTGTGTCCATGGACCTGTTGGTCTGGGTGCATGTGACATTCGCACCTTTACAGATTTTCCTACATTTGCTTTGAGGCATATCAAGCATCTCCTACAGTAATCATCAATGTCTCTCATCATTCTTGGCCACCACCAAGTCTCACTGATTTGAGATTTCATTGCTTTTGCTCCAGCATGTACCTTTCCATGATACAGCTGCATTAGTTATCTTCTTGTTCCGATAGGCATCACCACTTGTCCTGTTGGAATTCTCCAGATACCTTGATAATCCTCTTTCGCTCCCGCTTTCATCCATTGTTCTTTCTCTTTATCTGTCTCCAATTGATATGACAGAAGATGGAGCTCAGGATTATCCTTGCTATTTTCCTTTACCAAGGTAACAGGAGTAAAAGGAAGTAGAGCTGCTTCTCTAGCTGCTGCATCTGCTGCCGTGTTTCCTTGACTTTCTTTGGACTTGTCAGATTGATGTGATTTTACTTTGATCACGGCTGCTTCTCGGGGTAAGTAACATGCTGTAATCAAACGACGAATTATGGAAGCATGTTGTATTTCGCTCCCACTGCTAGTGATAAGTCCACGTCTTTTCCACAGAGCAAGGTAGTCATGGACCACGCCAAAAGCATAACGACTATCTGTATAGATGTTGACTCGATCTCCTTCTGATAGTTCAAAGGCTTCTGTAAGTGCTATAAGTTCAGCTACTTGTGCTGAAGAAAGGGCTCCTTTCTTTACAACAGTTCCATCTCCTTTCACTACAGCCCATCCAGTATGTCGTTTTCCATCAACATAATAACTGGATCCATCAACCCATAACTCTTTGTCTGGGTTTTTAAGAGGGATTGGATTAACTGGACCAAGACTATCTTCTTCTACTTGTTTTTCACACTCATGTGGTATTCCCTCGTGTGGTTCCAGCATCATTGTTGCAGGGTTAAGAGTCGTGTCCCTGATGATTTCCACTCTTAAATCTTTGTTCAACAAAGTTGCTTCCCATTTTGCTCTTCTTGCATCAGTTATGGTTTTGATGTTCGTGTTGTTCAACAGTGTCACTATACTGTGTGGAGTGTGCAATATGATAGTTTGTGCTCCTATCAGATTCTCAACAGCATCCACTGCCCATGTGGCACCATCGAGGGCTTGTATACATCGTGGTTGCCCAATCATAGTGACAGGAATCTTTGTGGAAAAGTATCCAACTGGTCTGTATCGATCACCTGGTTTTTGACACAGTACTGCTGAATATGTCTCATCTCCTACCCTGGTCCACAAATGAAAATGCAACCGTCCGTCAGGAAGTCCCAATGCTGGGGCTGAAGTCAGTTTTTCTTTCATAGAAGTAAACGCTTCCTCAGCTTCTGGTGTCCAGTTTATATGTTCCACTCCAGGCTTTCCTCCCTTGTACAGGTCGATGAGGGGGCTGGTGATGCTAGCAAAATCAGGTATATACTGACGACAATAGTTGAAAAGTCCCATCACCTTCCGCATTCCTGTAACTGTTAGAGGTTTTGGAAGTTGTCGTAATGCCTCTACACGCTCTGTTGTCATTCTCCTTCCCTCCACAGATATTTCTTGGCCCAAATAGATAACCTTGGATTTGGCCAGCTGTGCTTTATCGGGGTTAACTTTGAATCCCCCTTTCCTAAGGGCTTGTAGGACAACATTCAGAGCAAATACATGGCTGTTTTCATCTGGGCTTGCAATTAACAAGTCATCAACATATTGGAGGCAGACACTTCCTGATTTCTCAATTTCAGCTTTTTGCTCCGTTAAGAACTGGTCCAAAGCTCTATGAAATACAACAGGAGAAAGATTAAGACCTTGTGGGAGTGTGTTCCAAACATACTGTTTTGCGCCCACTGTGAAGGCTAATTTCTCTTGAGATCTTTTGTCTATAGGTATAGACCAGAAAGCCGACAGTACATCCAGTACCGTAAAAATTTTAGCATTTCCTGGAATGTCATTCAGAATGGTGGCAGGATTGGCCACAATAGGATGCGGTTTTGGTGTTACACTGTTAAGTCTTGTGTAATCAACGGTTAGTCTCCATGAGTTATAAGATTTCTTGACAGGCCAGACAGGACTATTAGTGGTAGATGAAGTTTGTCTGATGATTCCTTCAGCTTCCAAGTCTGCCACTATCTCCTCCACGGCTCGTCTTGCTTCAGGTCGGATGGGGTATTGTTTATGAGGGGCATGTATCGGTCCCTCAATAACAATGGGATCAATGTTGGCTTTACCACAATCCAATTTGTGTTTAGCCCAAACATCCGGATATAAACTGCACAGAAGACCCCACACACCGTCTTTCTTCCAGTTTCTGATAATTGGTTTTGCTGTACCAACAGACCTTAGATTACATGTGCGATCTTCGTGTGGTATTATCCCAGCAGTTGTAGCGATTTGACGACTGTCAGTGAATATGATCATGTTTAACAGTGGAAGAATGTCCATGCCAATAAGGCTTCCTTGTGAATTCGGCCCAACCCAGAAAGATGTCCATAAGACTTCATCTTCATGTATTTGCAGTGGAACTTGAATACTTTTGCGGAATTTTGTGATACCTCCTCCAACTCCTTCAACATCCATAGTTTCCTCTGTTGTAGGTAGGTTCAGATCTGTTATTGAAATGGCTGCGCCTGTGTCAACAAGGATGTCACATGGGTGGCCCCCTATTAATGCATTGACGAAAAGGCGATTGTCTCTTTTCTTACTAATACAGGGGGCCGCTGATTCCTATTGCGGACGCATAATTCCCTCAATGAGCTGACGGACTTGTGCTTCAGTCCACGTCTTCCCTTGAGGGGTTTCATTATGGTTTTTTGCACTGACCTGTCTAAATGATGGACCTTGACCTTCTGCTCCACCTCCTTTAGCCCAACAATCTATTTTTGAGTGTCCACGCTTTCCACAGTTGCTGCAGGAAATCACCCTATTCTTTGTGTCCTTGTTGTATTGAGCTGTTGCCACTCCTCTTCGATATGGCTTGTTTCCTTCTTCTTTATTTGATCTCATAGCCATCTCTAAGCGGCCAGCCCATTGCATAATTTGGTCAAATGTCTCACCTGGGTTGACTCCAAGTGATAAGGCTTGTTGGTATTTTGTGCTAAGTCCATCCACAAGTGTGTCAGTGAACTGTACATCATCTCTGTCAGGTTGTTTCTTGGCACAGAGAGCCCATCTCTCATAAGCATTCCACTTACGTAGAGCATATTCATCTGGAGATTCATCATCCTTTTGCTTAATCAATGTCACTAATGTGAAAGGAATTTTACCACTGCCCAAGATTTCCTGGATTTCTTTTCGGAACACATCTAATGCTTGCCAAAGACCCAGGGGTCGTCCCTGGCCATCAACCCACAAATCTATCCATTGGGCGGTTGTTACCGAAGCTGGCAAGCGTTCCTATCTGTCTCTTTGGATTTTAGCTTTCACAATGATGTGTATGTCTCTTAATGTCATTTGATGTGCTTCAATCAATGAGTCTAATTCTCGCCAAAACTCTGTGTTTGGATCTTGTCTCTTCAGAGGAGGCAAGGCTGTGAGAATGGCTTGACGTTCTCCTGGTGTGAATGGTCTCTCTTCTGTCATCATCTCAGATCCTTCCCTTTTAATTACAGGTGAAGAAAATTCAGGACCGATCTTGTCAATTGTGATCATGTCGTCATCTCTTGTCTCATCACCCCAGTCAGAATCATAATTCCGAACTGGTGTACATCGCAGCATGTCTCTGTTTGGCTGAACTGTTTTAGATCTTGTTATTACCGGAGCTGCTTGTACAGATGCAATATAAATTTTGTCAACTGGACCTCCATTTGATCTCGAAGCTTGAGGCTGTGTCAGAGGTTTAGATGAATTTGTATATTGTTCAGGCAAAATTGGATAAATTGGGTTGTAAGGAGGAGGCGTTACAGTTGTTGCAGATTTCACTGGTGCTTGTGAATATTTCTTTTCAGCTTCAGTTATTATATTTGTCCAATCTGGATCAAATGAATCATCATTGGTTGTATTTTTTCCATCTGAACATTTAATAGACATAATTTTGTTCAATTTGTTATATGCTTCAATTTGAGGCTTCATTGCTTCAACAAGTGGGACTGGGCACCCATTGATACCACAACAAATTCCACCTTGTTTCAAAATCCAATGTGCGGCGAGGATTGGAAATACTTTTGACTTGATAGAGTCCTTCTGGGACTCAAGCCAGCTTAACTGCACATCCATAGATGTGTTAATGTCCAGTCCTTTTTTCAAAAACTTAGCTAGCTTTTTCTGTTTTCTTTCTAAGTACCAAGCAGATATTGTTCTGCTGTTAAATCCACTTTCTGCCATTGCAAATTATTTGTCACTCTGTGTCTGTGCGGTCAAACAGCAGGGCTATTTTTGTGAGGGAGTGTGTGTGTGAATTCCAGGGGAGGCCCTCTGCTTTTCTCCCTTTCCACCTGTTCTAATTTCTCAAGAACAAAGAAGGGGTTGGGAAACAAAAAAAAAACAAAAAACAACTCTAATATTTTCTGTTTTTATTTTTTTAATTAATTAATTAATTTTTTTAATTAATTTATATATACATATATATACATACACACATATATACACATATATATATATATATACACACATCAAAGTTGCTCTCAGATCAGTCTTTTCCTCCAAACACTGAACAGCTTTATTGTCAAAATCAGAATGCATGCAATTCTAGCATCTATTCCATTGATACCCTTCTTCTAAGGGTTCAATCCTCTGCGTATTTAAGTTTTAGGGTTTATTTGTAATTTTTTTTATACTGCACTGTACTAACTTCAAGCACAGACCCGCCACTGTAAACCGCTATAAATCACTGCTTGTCACACTATCCTCGTCTTCTTCTGAAACGATTCTTTGTGTATTGGATATATTTTAGAGATAAATCTGCCCTTTATCGCAATCTCGCCATATTCCAACCACCTTACAAGCTAATTGCTAAATCGCCTTACAGCTATTTCCAAAATTTGACTAAGATGGTCTTTTTCCTAAAAAAGATCCACTTTCTACAGTTTTTTCAAAAATGAAAGACTTCCCCAGCATCATTCAATATTCAGAGGTTTACTGACCAGAGCAACTCAAATAAGCCACATTCTAATTATTTAAATTATTTTTATTTTTTTTCTGACACATATATTCATTGGCAAAACAACTGGTACTTTAAATAACACAGTTCTTTTAAGCAGTTTCAGTCAATGTCCAATCATCAGGCAGACTTAGAATTATTTAGAATAGAAAAAGTCTTACCTTGAATGATTGAGACAAATGCCTGAAGATGCAATCCTGTTCGTGACGCCAAATGTAGACTTGGAATTAAAGCCTCTTTTGTTTCCCCGTTATTATTTGATTTACGGGACCAGACACCAGTTATCTTGCCAAGAAAGATTTTATTCTTATATGTCAGGAGAGAAACTTCAAGATGTTGTATTCATGCCAGGTCTATGCGTTTCCGTGTTTCTCTGAGGTAGTACAGTAAGATTGAGCTTTTATACATCACAGAGAGTCTTACAGCTTCCTTGTAAGGTAACAAAACATGTTGCTCTGAGCTTCTTAAAATTAGAACGTATGTCATACGTACACGTTATGTTTAACATGTCACAATTCACTTCCATATTAGGAACTATCCTTGTTGTTTACATCTGTGATGCACTTACATCAGTCGACCATGTTACATTGTACACACCCCATAGCAAAATATAGCTTCCCCCTGTCTGACATATGATATTCCCATGGATCCATGCTATCTATAGTTCCCTCATGCATTCAAACTCATGCTTTTGAAACTTCATAAGATGATACAACTGATTATGAATATTAATAAAGAATAATAATACAGATACATAATATTTAATAATAAAATAATATTAAAAGATGAAATTTTGAATCTTCATTAATGATATGTTTCAGATGGAATATTAATCAAAACTCTTTCTGCTATCCCTTCTTTGTGTGTCATATCCATATTCTATGGTAAAGAATCAGTGACCTCTCAACACTGTGTCATTGCACCTTTGACACCGCCAGCAATCAACAACCCCACTTCAGAGAGGAAGCCACTTCAGCCGACGCCTTGTCCAAACCTTTTGGAAAAAAAGGATAGGATGGTACAAATTCTTTCCATTTTCTATTTTTTGAGCCATTGTTTTTGACTGTTCATTCCATTTAAAAAAAAATGCCACAAAATGTGTAACAATTTTGTCAGGTTATTGGGCTAACAGATAAACATAGGGTCACACAGACAGAGGTGATACTTAGCAACATTATTTTTTAGATAATCTAGACTTTAAAAATTGCTCATGGTTAACATGTTAGCAATGCACACCTAGCAGCGACAGAACTATACGATTATTTGTTAAGAGTCACTTTTTCTGTTCACCTAACAAATGTAAGTCCATTATTGTCAGTATTTACGATCTCACCTATTCACCCATTACCTTTTGAAAAAGGCTCCAGTGCATAAAGCCCTTAGTGCATAAACCTATTTCTTCAGTTCAAGCTTGGGTTGCGGATTAATTTGTTTTGTTTCCAGGTATTTAGCAGAGATGAATCACTCAGAAATCATGTGTAAAAATATTACTTCTTCAGATCCACATTGGAAAAGACATCTGGCTGCGTGAGGAGGTGTGGAGAAAAATCCACTGTACAACAAAGGACTTGCTCTTTGTAAAAGAGTTGGCTGTAGCCATCTGGGGTACGGTAGAGTTGAGGGGAAGAATGCCCAACAAAAAATACCGAAGCAAAGCCTCCCTTAACACCATACAAGCTTGGAATCCTCAAAGGTATGCTGCACATCTTCCTACACTGAATGTCAACTGCATAAAAACATTCAAGGCAGAAAGGTAATGCAGGTGTATTTTCTATAACCCCACCCACCACGCCCTTTTTCAAGAGCACTTCAGTGGATGGTTGAAGGCACAGAACATGGAGAAGACAGAGAGGGAGAAGAGGGAGAAGCTTGTGGGATACTACATTTCACAAAAAATTCAAGACCTTGTGAAAAAAGGGGAAAAAAACACTGTAGGGAAACTTTAAAAAAAAATGTTGATCTGGACAGTTTTGTTACCGATGTTGTTTTTGGTATAAATTAAATTCTGATATGTATTATTCACCCTTCATGTCAAAGTTGGGCTAATGTTAATTTATTAAGTGTATAATAAAAAAAATGTAATGAATGAAATTGATATGTGTGTAGTATATGGAAGGGATTGTATACATTCTGGTACCTTTTTGGTAAAATATGTGCTCTGACCCAAACTGACATGTCATGTTTTTACCTTACTAGTGTTTACACTCTTCTACTTACACTGATAATTGTTTGTCATTGGCACTGTTATCATTGGCAGATGTTTAGTACAAAAATGTGGTTTCAAAACAACTCATATTTTAAAGGTTTACTCAAAACTATTATTTGATCAAAACAATTTAGCACAACAAACAGAGGTTTTACACACATGATTCAGCATGGTTTTAAAAAAATCTAAAACATCAAGAGCATTGGCCCCACTGACCCAGTCTATAATGCAGTCTTTTCAATCGAGTTACTGTGCTGTAATTGGACGTGTGAGCATCATCATCGTCATCTAAGACCAGCTTAACCACCAAGCTACCGGTATACCAGCAAAAGTGTACTCAAGACCATACCAGTCTGACCAGCTAAAAGATTATGGTGACCAGCTAGACCACTGACCAGCTTAACCAGCAATCCTGCCCAGCTAAAGTGTCCAAAACCCCTCTAAACCAACAAACCAGCCCAGCCCAAGGTATCAAGGCTGGTCAGGCTGGCAGACCAGCTAGACCAACAAAGCTGGTCTAAGCTGTTTTTTTCAGCAGGTGGTTGCACACCATGTGCGTTGTTAAACTCACCGCTGATGAACGCGCTAAACTTTTGAGGGCACTTTGATATCAGATTGCGAGGGTTTTTAAACATCAAACACCAGTTGGAGGGCCAGATAAAAATTATCTGGGTGCCGCCATTTGAATCGCCCTGGCATAGATCAATTTTGGTAGCCTATTCCTTTTTATTTTTATTTATTGTTGTCTCGACCCACAAGGCAGACAACGGGTTGCGGTGTGGTGATGGACCCAAGACGTCAAATTTCAACGCTGTTGAGTTCTATAGAAGTCTGTTGGACTGCCCCGCACGTTGAAAAATGAAGCCGAAGGTATACCCAGTGCGTCAAAAAAGTGACGCCAGGGTCCCTTGACCATGCGTCAGACATTTGACGAGTAGGGAGTGAGACTGTGTTGATTAGGACACTCTTCTTCATCCATACAAATTAATACGTTATTGAATTGGAATCATGTCAATCTTTTTCTTTTTTTTTCTTTTTTTTTCTTTGCCTATAGGCATTTTGTTTCCATTTCTGGTTTGGCCATAACTATCAAACAGGCCAAGAAAAAATGGAACAATTTAAAAGATAAATACAAGGTAAAGTAATTTGCCTGCTTTTCTACTTTCTGTTACAGAAAGAGCCTTACCAAGATGTGTGTAAAGACTTTCCAGTCATATATGAAACCCAACATGGATGCATTGGCCCTTACATTTTATCTCGTAAAATGTAGTTTACTCTGTTTACATTGTTTAATCTGAGACTGTAAAAAGAATAGTTCATCCCAAAATGAACATTCTGTCATTTATTCACCCACAAGTTTAAGTTGTTTTCAGTTGTTTCACACCTGTATGTAAAAAAAATATATATATATATTTTTTTTTTTTGCTCTACACAAAGGAAGAATATTTGTAACCTAACAGTTCTGTCATTTTTTTTTGGTGCCTCAAAACTGTTAGATTACAAATATTCTTAAGAATATCTTCCTTTGTGTAGAGCAACAAAAAAAGTATAAAAGTGTGGAACAACGTGAGGGTGCGGACATGACATAATTTTAGTTTATTTCAGGAGCTTAGGGACCCACCAACAGGAAAAGGGGTTGAGGCCGGTATTGTGACTGCTGCCACCTGGCAGTGGTACACTGCAATGGATGCTGCACTCCAGGGGCAGCACTCTATTAGTCTGCCCCTAGTTATTGCATCAAACCTTACTGCCACTACAGGTGGCTCAGTCAGCTCACTAGCTTCTACCCCTTCTGAGGAAGCCAGTAGCAGCCAGCAGTCAAGAAAGAGGCGATGGGACAGCCAGGCTCTTCTTGACTTCCTTAAAAAACAGGCAGAGAGGGAAAGACAAGCAGTGGCGAGAGAAGAGGAGAAAGAGAGGGCAGCAACAGCCAGAGCAGAGACATACCTGTCTCTGTTTGAAAAACTTGTTAATAAATCATAAATATTTTATTTAAATAAATGATTTAAATAAAATAAAAAAATCTTTCCATTTCAACCCTGGCAAATCATTGTTGTAGCAACAGTTGTAGCAACTTTATATTTACAACAAAAACACAAATAATATAAAATGCAATGTCTAGTTATATTTATTTACAATCATGCACTTAAATTCCAAGAAGAACATACAAACATTAAGAAAACATATAAAGCTATCAATCTTAATATCCATTTACTTGCACATTTATTCATACCTATCTTTCTAATTTATATCATATCTAATGTTTTAACTGTTTATGTTCCTCTTTTAATGAATGACAACATCTGGAAAGGTTAACTGTCTAGATGTAGTCATGTTCAATTAGACACGCAGGCAGTTCCTCAGGAGAAGAAAGCTGAGCAGCCAGACGTCCTCGGAGATGGTTCTCTGATAGGTCCCTCTCACCCACTGCTGCATTCTCACCATCCTCGCACTCTTCTTGTCCTTGGCTTTCATCGTCCTCCTCCTCCTCCTCCTCCTCCAAGAGATCACCTCCCATCATACAAATGTTGTGGAGAATGAAACAGGCACCAATCACCTTTGGGGCGAACAGTGGCCTGATCTCCAGGGCCCGCAAGAATATTTTACGCCAGCGAGTTTTTAACATCCCAAAGGTGCGCTCGATGATGTTCCGTCCTTGTGCATGATGCCTGTTGTATCAGGCTTCAACTTGGCCTGTTAATCAGAAATTGTGTAGAAAATGTGTGGTGTATTGCAAATTCATGAAAGTAACAATTGGGTTTATCTTCTGTTCTGTGTGTGTGTCTGTCTGACATAAAACAAGTGTGTTCTTACTTGCGAAAGGGCTGGCGGTATGGGGTCATGATTGCAATAAGATGCTGCAGGCACGGGTATCCACCATCTCCCAAGAGACAGTATCCAGGTGGTGGAAACAGAGCCTGCTGGTACATTGGTGATCTGCGCAGCACAAGGGCATTGTGTACAGAGCCTGGATTGCCAATATACACATCTATAAATGTGCCTTTGGCATCACAGGTGCCCTGTAGAATGATGGAAGGGAAGATCTTTATGTAGGTTTATGTAGCACCTTTTCTGTGGCTCTGCTGGAGGAACAGTCCTGATGTGGCACCCGTTGATGGCACCAGCAGCACAGTGGAATGCCTCATGGCCAGCAAGGCGAGCAAAGCCACTATCAACTATCAACTATCAAGTCCACATAAGTATATGGGCAGTTTTTGAAGAAAGAATAATTATAAAAACGTACAAAGCTGGAGACACATGCTAATATGGCATGTCTCTTCGCCATCCTCCGCTGCATCCTGGCTCTTCTTTGAAGGATTTGTCTTCTCCGTTCGGCAGCCTCCTCTTCAGCATCTTGATAAATAACAGCAATTGCAACGGCAATCCTAAGCTGTTCCATTTTGATTTACACTGATTTTCACTTTTCCGCCGGTTTTCCGCTTTTTTTATATAAATTTTAATATAAATATAAAGTGAAAATAATCGGAGTAGGTACATATTGTTAATACTAATATATTAGCAGCTAATACGTTGAAAAAAAAAATAAGATGAAGTTAATTTTAGTAAGCATGTAGGCGTGCTGAGTGACGCTACCAAGTACGCTGCCGTTCCATTTGTAGAATGACTGGACTGGCGTCCTCCCGTCCTCGAGAGTTTGTTCTTCTGAGTCGAACTTGGCAAGTCTAAACTCGGAAGGACGCAAGTCCAGACTCTGCGAACTAGGTATTGAGAAACGACCTGTGACACCTATGACCATTCAGATCTCAGTACATCACATGATTTATCTAAAGGTAGACTTGAATAAATGATTTAACTTTATGGGGTGAATTCATTAAGAATTTATTGCGCCCACTGACATTTTTGTGTATATAGGTTTATAGCCAAATTGACAAAAGAACTATGCAAATCAGGCAATGGAAATTATTATTGGACGAATTACTGATGCCATGATCTATACAGAAAACTTCCTTTTAATAATTTTCACGATAAATGTATTATTTTAAATTATTTAAGAATAATTTGTCAGATATATAAATATTGTACTTGTTGTAGATGACAATGACTTGATTTAAATACTCAGATTGCAAATGCTTAAAGGTGCCTTGTGTAATGTCCGCCAAAAAATCAATTGATACTCCACATTCCATACCAGATGGGGGCAGTATACCTCCAAAAAGTGAGTTGGTCTACTCTAGAGTAACAAACGAGAAACGGCATAGTCTCTATGCTCCGCCCCTACCTTGCCAGCGACCCTAGAGCCATAGCCGAAGCCAAGCCTCCTAATAGAGGACGTTTTGACTCCAGAGGAACGTTGGTTGATGTCAAGTGATTTTTAAATATGACATCTTCAAGCTACTCCCCTTCACCTTTACCAGTGAATATGTTCATATTTGTTTTGTTCATGTTACATTTTTATTGTTAGTTTGAATTACATTAATTTGACAGACTGCATTCACTGATGTTGACCAAGCGCCATTCAGAGCGGCCAACTCTCACGAATTCACCATGAGACACACGCAATTGACACTTTTCACACGCTCTCACGCCACACATCAATTTTGTCACGCACAGAAAAATCGCAAAGCAAAGAGGACACGGAGACCGACAGACTAGACAGAGCAGGTTAGTTATGATATAAAAAAATCTCAGCTCTCAGATTCTCTCAATTTTATTACGCAATTCAAACAATAAATACCGTTTTGGCGCTTGTAAATGTTACACGACAGATCCTTAGTGCACGTGAACCGATCATCTCTACTACCTAATAGTAAAAAAAACACGAACACTGTTGAAAGATACAGTATGCTACAACTTACCAAAATGTATTCCTCATACATAATATCGACCAATCATTTTTTTTAATCAGCGTGCAGAGGTCAATAACATAGCTGGAGAACAAATATGTCAGATTTACCTCAGGAAAGCAATGGAAAACAGTGCCAATGTTTACTCTGGTTCTGCTCCTTTTTTTATCAGATTTTATTTGTGATTCCGAGCGTGTTTTTTTCACTGCAGCGGGTGGTTGTGGTGGTAAGGGTCTCTTGCCAAGGGCTTCAGCCATTCTTCCGCTCTCTTCCCTGAACTGAAATGTAGTAGTGGGCTGTAGGCTACTTTCCACACGATTGACATCAGGTTCAAGTACGCCCACAAGCCGTGCAAGTTATTAGTGTATTGCAGTTTGGCTGGTGGTTATTTTGCCCGCATACCGCCTCCCATGGCCGAAACTGGTATTATGACACCTGTCGGGCCGTGGCTAGTAATTTAGCATGCTAATTAAGTTGGCTTGTGAAAGCCAACTTACTGAAATCCTATTTAAACTTCTTATTATTATTATTCTTCTTCTTCTTTTTCTTAACCAAAATTTTCTGACTCTAACTCCTCCTAGAGTTTTAACTCTACAAACTCCAAACTCGGGTCAGACCTTCAGACTGTTCTGACTCGAGTTGCTATATCTTTTCAGACTGATTTGACTTTCAGTTTTCTTAAAAATTAATATTAAAAACCATAAAAATCCCATTGACTTTCATTGCAACAGTTCAAATTGAGCCAAAGCTACGGTGGCCCAGTAGTGTACAACACAAAAACTCAAATCTAAACTCCCTGAAGCCCTAGATTCAATTAAACAACCATTCTATATGTACTAATGAACTTATCTATCTATCTATCTATCTATCTATCTATCTATCTATCTATCTATCTACTTAATCTATCTTTCTTTCTAACTAATCTATCTTTCTTTCTCTTTCTTTCTTTCTAACTTACACTACCGTACAAAAGTTTGGGGTCAATTTTTTTTTTTAAAGAAATTAATACTTTTCTCCAGAAAGGACGCAAGAAATTGATATAAAGTGACAGTGAAGACATTTATAATAATGCAAAATATTTATTTTTTAATGAAATGCTTTTCTCTTGAACTTTCAAAGAATCGTGAAAAAAATGAATCACTGTTTGCACAAAAATATGAAGCAGCACAACTGTTGTCAACTGTGATAATAATCATAAATGTTTCTTGAGCATCAAATAATCATATTAGAGTGATTTCTGAAGGATCATGTGACACTGAAGACTGGAGTAATGATGCTGAAAATTCAGCTTTGATCACAGGAATAAATTACATTTTAAAATATATTCACATAGAAAACAGCTGTTTAACATTGAAATAATATTTAACAATATTACTGGGTTTGTTTTGTATTTTTAATCAAATAAATGCAGCCTTGGTGAGCAGAAGAGACTTCTTTTAAAAACATAAAAAATCTTACCGACCCCAACATTTTGAACGGTAGTGTATCTATCTTCCTTTCTTTCTAACTAAGCTTTCTTTCTTTCTTTCTTTCTTTCCTTCTAACTAATCGTTCTGTCTTTCTAACTAATCCATCTTTCTTTCTTTCTAACTAATCTATCTATCTTTCTAACTAATCTTTCTTTTTTTCTAACAAATCCATCTTTCTTTCGAACTAATCTATCTTTCTAATTAATCTATCTTTCTTTCTAACTAATCTATCTTTCTTCTAACTAATCTTTCTTTCTTTCTAACTAATATTTCTTTCCTTCTAACTAATCTATCTGTCTAACTAATCTGTCTTTCTTTCTAACTAATATTTCTTTCCTTCTAACTAATCTTTCTATCTTTCTTCCTAACTAATCTTTCTATCTTTCTTCCTAACTAATATTTCTATCTTTCTTCCTAACTAATCTATCTTTCTTTCTTTCTAACTAATCTATCTTTCTAACTAATCTATCTATCTTTCTTTCTTTCTAACTAATCTATCTTTCTTTCTTTCTAACTAACTAATCCTTTCTTTCTTTCTTTCTTTCTTTCTTCCTGATCTTTCTTTCTTTCTTTCTTTCTAACTAATCTTTCTTTCTTACTGATCTTCTTTCTTTCTTTCTTTCTTTCTTTCTAAATAATCTTTCTTTCTAACTGATCTATCCATCTATCTATCTTTCTAACTAATCTATCTTTTTTCTTTCTAACTAATCTATCTTTTTTCTTTCTAACTAATCTTTCTTTCATTCTAACAAATCTATCTTTTTTCTTTCTAACTAATCTATCTTTCTTTCTTTCTAACAAATCTTTCTTTCTTTAATATGTATTTCTTTCTAACTAATCTATCTATCTTTGTTTCTTTCTTTCTTTCTTTCTTTCTTTCTAACTAACATTTCTTTCCTTCTAATTAATCTATCTTTCTAACTAATCTATCTTTCTTTCTTTCTAACTAATCTATCTTTTTTCTTTCTTTCTAACTAATCTATCTTTCTTTCTCTCTTTCTAACTAATCTATCTTTTTTCTTTCTAACTAATTTATCTTTCTTACTTTCTAACGAATCTATCTTTCTTTCTTTAATCTATATTTCTTTCTAACTAATCTTTTTTCCTTCTAACTAATCTTTCTTTCTTCATCTCTTTTTAAACTAATCTTTCTTTCTTTCTTTCTAGTGAAACCAATCTTTCTGTCTATCTAACTAATCTTTCTTTTCTTTTCTAACTAATCCGTCTATTCGACTTTAAACTTCTTCAAACTCTCTGGTCCGGCTTTCTCAAGCCAACTTAAAGTTTGTCTCATCAAACTTTTTTTCTAGTTCAGGTTGATATCTCTGCAGCACTATAACTTGTCATTTTTTAATGACATCATCGCCCTTATTTCTTCTCATTCTTTTGATGCGTGTAGCTCATTTTTGGGATATTTTTACCTCAATTCTTACACATGGCACCTTTAAAACATTCTACTGGTGCCTGCTAAGACAGGTTTTTGTAGTAAAATATCACAGGCAAAAGTGTCACATCCGTTTAGTGGATTCGTCTCAATATGATGTTTTTCAAGGTTCAAGTTGACAACTGTGTTTTTATCATGCTTGCAGATCTTGATGAATCACCCATATTTAATTATGTCTGTGGCAGAATATATTACTGGAGGTAAAATTTAATTTGTATTCAACATCTGTAAACTTTATTAGGTGTTCAAGCACGAAGTGTTGAAAACCTATTGTAATTGTGCTGATTTTTATTATTATTAGGTGTTCAAGCACGAAGTGCTGAAAACCTATTGTATTTGTACTGATTTTTATTAGGGGTTCAAGCACTTCAGTGCTGAAACCCTATTGTTATTCTTAATTTTCCCATCATGCAACATTCTCCATGTAAAACTGATCGGGCAGGACGAACCGTAAGTCGTAGAGACTTGAAACTTTGGGGGCTGGTAGTACTCACACCGCCTACAGCCTCACCAAGGCATGCCCCGATTGGCCCATAGGTGGCGCTACAGCGGGCAAAAGTACGAAATGGCTCATAACTCCTCAACCGTCGGGCGTAGGCTCAAGTGTCCTACATCGTTGGAATCCTTGGCTCGAGCCGGACAAGATGCATGCCTCTGCTTGGCTCATCACCCAGGTACATTTTCGGGTATTTGGGGTTTTTCGTAAAACCTACTTTTGCGAACTAGTCCTAGGTTTTTGGCCCGGCTGGAACCAAACCAGTACGGCAAGATTCTATGGAGTCCGAATGTCAATAATTATAAAAAAAAGTGGAACTTTGGGTTCACGGTCCCTAAGGGCCGCCAAAACGTTCCGAGTGGGAGGGGCCCCTTTTACTAAATTGCCTATAACTCGTAAACGGAACGAGATATTTGCACCAAACTCAACGCGCCTGTGTGAGAGCTCATTCTGTGGTCGCGTAAAAACGGACAGGGTGACCGGCCAATTGGTGGCGCTATAACTGTTAAACAGGTGCCAAAATGATGTATTTCTATGGCAAATCCCATGAAATGGCTGAAAGCGGCCCTCTTCCTGCCTGATTTGCATACAACCTCACAAAACCGGCCATGCGCATGCGTCACCTGACCCTAAAGAGGCCTGGAAACTTTTATGGACGTCGGGCCACCGGTGGCCAGGGCGGTGAAGACCCCTCGGGCGGCCAGGGGCCAGGGCGGTGAAGACCCCTCGGGCGGCCAGGGGCCAGGGCGGTGAAGACCCCTCGGGCGGCCAGGGCGGTGAAGACCCTTCGGGCGGCCATGGCAGAGGCTCTGGAACAGACACTGGCACTGGCTCCGGCTCAGGAATAGGAGACACTGGCTCTGGAACAGACGGCACCAGCTCTGGCTCTAGAACAGCCACCGGCTCCAGCTCTGGAACAGACACCGGCTCCAGCTCTGGAACAGACACCGGCTCCAGCTCTGGAACAGACACCGGCTCCAGCTCTGGAACAGACACCGGCTCCAGCTCTGGAACAGACACCGGCTCCAGCTCTGGAACAGACACCGGCTCCAGCTCTGGAACAGACACCGGCTCCAGCTCTGGAACAGACACCGGCTCCAGCTCTGGAACAGACACTGGCTCAGGAACAGACACCAAAACTGTAACAGCCACAAGAACAGACACAAACACAGAAACAAACACTGGCTCTGGAACAGACATTGGCTCCAGCTCTGGAACAGGCACTGGCTCTGCCTCCGGCTCTGGAACAGGCACTGGCTCTGCCTCCGGCTCTGGAACAGGAGACACGGGTATGTCCAGGATCCGAGCCAGACGCTCCAGATAATCCAGGTCCAGGAAGGCAGACGGCACTGGCTCTGGAACGGGTACTGGCTCTGCCTCCGGCTCTGGAACGGGCACTGGCTCTGCCTCGGCTCTGGAACGGGCACTGGCTCTGCCTCCGGCTCTGGAAGGTGCACTGGCTCTGCCTCCGGCTCTGCAACGGCATTGGCTCTGCCTCTAGAACAGGCATTGGCTCTGCCTCCGTCTCTGGAACAGGAGACACGGGTATGTCCAGGATCCGAACCAGACGCTCCAGATAGTCCAGTTCAGGAAGGCAGACGGCACTGGCTCTGCCCTCTCCTCCGGCTCTGGAACGGGTACTGGCTCTGCCTCCGTCTCTGGAACGGGCATTGGCTCTGCCTCTAGAACAGGCATTGGCTCTGCCTCCAGTTTTGGAACAGGCACTGGCTCTGCCTCCGGCTCTGGAACAGCAGACACTGGCTCCGGCTCTGGAACTGGAGACACGGCTATGTCCAGGATCCGAGCCAGACGCTCCAGATAGTCCAGGTCCATGAAGCAAGACGGAACGTGAACAGTCTCTGACTGGACAGACGGGACGTGAACAGTCTCTGACTGGGCAGACGGCCTGTGTCTCCTTCTCCAGACCACCAGACTCAGGACCACTGGAACCGGGACCACCGGAACGGGGATCATCTCCCGACTACATCCTCCACTGTGACCTCCACGGGACCCACGAAACTTGACCAACCGGGTCCCCTTAAAAAACTCCCTTCTGTCCCGCTCGGTGGCTGGGGAAGAGATATTAACCTCCATAATGCTGGATCTCTATTTGTGACGGAGTCCTTCTGTCACGAATCACACACAGAAGAGAGAGATCCAATAGCAGTATTTATTAAAGGGTAATCCGTACTCACAACAGTCCAGGCAAAGGTCAAAATCCAGAAAAGGCAATCCAAAAACAAGACAAACACAAGGAACCAACTCAAACAGTAAACGGAAGTGTGGGGACAATAACAAGGACTCCGTAACAAACACTAAACAGGCAGGGTATTTATACACATATCTAACAAGACTAACACAGAACAGCTGGGAACAATGATTACGGGGAACAGCTGAGTGCAATGAACTGATGAGTGACAGAGACAGAATGCAGGGAATTGAAGTCAAATGTGAAGGACACCGTGAGAACGAGGACCTCTAGTGATAGACAAGGGAATACAACCAGACACTGTGACAGCGGCCCTCTTCCTGCCTGATTTGCATACAACCTCACAAAACCGGCCGTGCGCATGCGTCACCTGACCCTAAAGAGGCCTGAAAACTTTTATGGACGTCGGGCCACTGCAAAACCGGCCGTGCGCATGCGTCACCTGACCCTAAAGAGGCCTGAAAACTTTTATGGACGTCGGGCCACTGGTGGCCCTTTAACTGTTATGAAGGTGTAAAATGCTCTATAATATCCTATGCAAAATGACATTTAAATGACTGAAAAAGGGTCTACTCTGCTCAAAACTTCACCAAATTAGCTGAGCATGTGCGCCATTTTATTCTGACGAAGCGTGCAAAGTTAGATCAGGTCATCGGTGGAGGTGTTGCAGTTTAAAAGGTAAAACAAAAATCCCCACATTTCCATGAAAAATGAGCCAAAAAGGCAAAAAAGCGACTTTCTCCTCTCCGAGGCACATGTTAAAAGGCTTGATAAAGTTTTTGGAAAGCAGCAGCACAAGCGTCAAGTGCGTGGGCCCTAAGGTTTTTTTTTATAGGCCTTTTTAGTCCCTTTTTATTAGGGGTTCAAGCACTTCAGTGCTGAAACCCTATTGTTATTGTTAATTTTCCCACCATGCAACATTCTCCATGTAAAACTGATCGGGCAGGACGAACCGTAAGTCGTAGAGACTTGAAACTTTGGGGGCTGGTAGTACTCGCACAGCCTCACCAAGGCACGCCCCGATTGGCCCATAGGTGGCGCTACAGCGGGTAAAAGTACAAAATTGCTCATAACTCCTCAACCGTCGGGCGTAGGCTCAAGTGTCTTACATCGTTGGAATCCTTGGCTCGAGCCGGACAAGATGCATGCCTCCGATTGGCTCGTCACCTGGGTGTATTTTCGGGTATTTTGGGTTTTTCGTAAAACCTACTTTTGCAAACTAGTCCTAGGTTTTTGGCCTGATTGGAACCAAACCACTGCAGAAATATTCTCTGGAGTCTGATTGTCAATCATCATCATCAAAAAAATAAAAAATCAATTGTCGGTCCCTAAGGGGAACCAAAACGTTTGATAGCACCAGAGCCACTTTTACTGAAATGGTTATAACTTGTGAACGGAAAGAGATATTTTCGCTAAATTTGGGACACGTGTTCATGAGCACAATCTGAGGTCACTTGAAAAGAATGGCGACGATTGGCCACTTGGTGGCGCTATAACATGGAAAAAAATCATGACAATGGTTATAACCGCATCCAAACGTTAGTCTAATAAAAGATGGTATGCAGTGTCTTTGTCCAGGGTACCTTGATAGTCTATGAGAACATTGGTGTATCTCAAAAAACTCAGCATACGTCATCGGCATAATGCCCTGAAGGAGCCTGAGACTTTCCAAGCCAGCGTTTTTTCACGTTTTTTACAATAAATTTGAGACATTTATATGGGCACAATTTGAGGACTACTAATAAAAGTGGTGGAGATCAGGCAGGTCAAGCTGCTATAACTGTCAAAAAAACTTTAAAAAAATATTGTTCCTTAGCAAATTGCCTGTATTGGCTGTAAATGGTCTTTCCTATGATCTAAGATTATTTATTTATTTATTTGGATCCCCATTAGCCAGTACAGAGGCAGAGGCTTCTCTTCCTGGGGTCCCAACAATTAAATACAAATACTACATTTAATCAAAAAAATAAAATTTAAGTCAATGAACCTAACATTCATTCCAAATATCAAAATCAACAATTTGCTATTATAGTACTATTAAATGTTCCTTAAAATATTTTTCAAAACTCATTTTTCTTGTGTAGAGTGTCTCTTGCTAAAATGTGTAATATCAATGGTAAATCCTTCCATAGTTTCATTCTTCTTTACATTATACAGTCCGATGTTTTGCAGTGGTTTTCGAAATAAAATAAAAATCCATTTTATGCATGCCTGCTGTTAAAATCATGACTAGCACTACTATACAAAAATTGAGAGTACAGGAAATTAGGAATTCTAGACACAGAAATATTTCTCATAAAACAAAGCAGAGACAATATTTCACCTGTACATTTTTCGTCTATATGCACTTGTAGCAATGTTCAGGGAAGAAGGAGGCGGGAACCGACGAACCATCCAAATATAATTTATTTAAAATAAAACAAACAAACGAAATACCACCAGCAGCCCCTCGCGGACGACTGCTGGCTACCGAAAATGGAAGGAACTGCCAGCAGCCCCTCGCGGACGACTGCTGGCTAAAATAAAATACAAAAACAAAACACAACTAAAACACAGGCCTGTTCCTCTCTCGATCATCAACGTCGTCGCTCCTCCTTTATGCTTCCGCTCCTCCGTGAGAGATGCGAGACCGGTGTGCTTCACAGGTGTTGCTCATTAGCAATCGCACCACCGGCCTCGCGCCGTTCTCTAACGTCCCTCGGCCGTCCTGTTCGCCACATACCCCCATCGCCCCTCACAGGCCGGGGGGTACCCACGAGCCTGTGCCTACTCCCCCCCCCGGCGGCGGCGATCCCTGGGGAGTATGGACAGACAAACTGAGGGAAACGGAGATGGAAGCATGAGGAGCGACAGATCGAGAGAGGGGAGAGAGGAAAAAAAAAAAAAAAAAAAACTTGGTCCGGTTCCCACAACGCGCTGCCATCTGGTCCCCCACCAGCTGTGCGCTCTCCTCCGCGGTGCCTGGCGGTGACGCTGGGTAGCCCTCAGTGGACGGCTCGACGCTCCTCCGCCGCCCGGTGGACGGCGACGGCTCCCCGGGTGCCTTGGGCAGACGGCAGGAGTCCCCCGCTCCCTGCTCCTCCCCTTCACTGGTGGACGGCAGCAGGCTCCGGCCCACGGCGAGCGGCGGCGACTCCTCCTCTCCCTCCCGGATGGCAGCCGCCCCTCCAATACCCAGGCGGCCGGCAGCGAGCTCGACCGTCCCACCGGCAACTCACTCCAGCGCACCGCCTCGAGCATCCGTGGCCGCGAGTCCCCCGCTCCCTGCTCCTCCCCTCGCTCGGCGGATGGCAGCAGGCTCCGGCCCACGGCGAGCGGCGGCGACTCGCGCACCATGCTCGATGGCACCGCGGATTCCCCACACCGGCGAGGACTCTCTGACAGCGCGTTCCTCCCTCTTCCCGGGTTTCGGCACCAGTGTAGCAATGTTCAGGGAAGAAGGAGGCGGGAACCGACGAACCATCCAAATATAATTTATTTAAAATAAAACAAACAAAGGAAATACCACCAGCAGCCCCTCGCGGACGACTGCTGGCTACCGAAAATAAACATAAGGAACTGCCAGCAGCCCCTCGCGGACGACTGCTGGCTAAAATAAAATACAAAAACAAAACACAACTAAAACACAGGCCTGTTCCTCTCTCGATCATCAACGTCGTCGCTCCTCCTTTATGCTTCCGCTCCTCCGTGAGAGATGCGAGACCGGTGTGCTTCACAGGTGTTGCTCATTAGCAATCGCACCACCGGCCTCGCGCCGTTCTCTCACGTCCCTCGGCCGTCCTGTTCGCCACAGCACTCGACCAAACAACTGCAATAATCTAAGCTAGAACCATTGTTTTAAAAATACAGTTGTAACCCGGGTAACCCAGGCCACCAGTAAATGACTTGAGAGTTGGAAAATGTTAAGAAATATAAAAAATTAAAGTGTTCTACAAAGAAACGCGATTCATCCAATCACTGATTGTGCTGCAGTGACTGACAGCCCTGAGAACCAACAGTAGCAGCATATTCATTAGGCCCGCCCACAGTTCGCGCCGGCGCCGTCGTCAGTCAGCATTCAAAAGACGGAATCAGATGAGAACAGGTCAGACAGCCAGCAGCACACGGAGCATTTTTCCACAAACTTCTTTCACAAAATCATAATTGAACGGGAATTGTGAATGAGTGCACTTGGAAACTTTGGATGCGTCAGGCTGGTGTGTTGTCATAGAGAGAAAAGTGAAGTGGAAATCTATATTGAATTTGGTTTTGGCGAGTGATTTTAAAAAAAAAAATTAAATCTGAATATACAAAGACATATGAAAGATGTGTCGAGGGAAAACCTCGGCTTCTGCGCGCGACCTGACGCCCAAGTCTAGAAAGTTGTGAAGTTTACTTGATCTCTATTTAACAGAATGGGCTAGAATGGGGATGGGCCAAAATTCCTAAGTGGAAAATACCTAAGTTCCCTTTGACTGGTCAGAACAGATTGGGGAGCTTTGGCTCATGTCAAGAGGAAGGAAATAACCAGGCACGATTCTCGAAGCGTATTTGCGCAGTTGACGTACGTTCTGACGCAGGCGGTACTACGCACATGTTGCCACCATCTGATCAGAACTGACCGAGAGAAGCTGTTTGTACATTGCTGAAAATCCTCCGCAGGTAGTAAAACAGGGACTCCCTGACGAAGGATGGGCTATGACGCCGAAGGGGAAAACAAGTGATGGTGCTGGGAGTAATGACAAAATTCCAGAAAACCTGAAAAAAGAGATAGATCTGACAACGGAAGTGGAAGTGAGAGTGATGAGTCCAACAGCACGAGGAAAATGCTAAGATCTGAAGAGGAGGGTGGATTTAGGATGATAGTTAAATTCAAAGATAAAAGTGACAAAGCCTTAAAACCCACTCAGACTATAGGAGGAGCTAAAAAACAAAATGGGAAAAGTTCTAAATGTTAAAATGATGATGAATGGGAATATACTTGTTTTTTGCAAAAATGATACTCAGAGGTTGAATGACCTTAAAGTTCGTCATCTGCTTAACAGGCCTGTTGAATGTTTTATTCCTGGTCAATCTAAAAATGCTAAAAGAGTGATACATGTAAGCCTTGAGATAGAAGAGAGAGTCATCTTGAATAATTTAAAGGGGCCTGAGGTTGAAGCTGTACGGAGGTTTAAAGAAACCGGCACTGCTGTGCTAGTAACATTCCAGCAAGATTTTGTGCCAGCAAGGGTCAGCCTTGGGTATATTAGCTTGCCAGTGAGACAGTATATTCGTCCCCCACTGCGTTGTTACAACTGTCAACGATATGGCCATGTAGCAGCAGCATGCGGAGGGCAAAAAAGGTGTGGGAAGTGTGGAGGAAGCCATGACTTTACTCAATGTAAAGCTGATACAGTTAAGTGCTGTAACTGTGGCGGAAATCATGTATCTTCATTTAGGGGGTGTGAGCATCGTTAGAGCTGTGGGAGTCGAAAAATTGAGAATTGAAGGCAAAATATCATATGCAGAGGCCCTGAAGAAAGTGAGGGGAACAGAGGAACCTTCCAGACAAGAGGCAGTTGGAGTACGTTCTGATTCCCAGCCTGATAGAGAGAAAGTGAGGCAGATTGTGGGAACCCAGTCTTTTCTGGCGTTCATGGTAGATGTTCTGTGGGCAGTTAGAGACCAATCCAGAAGATCTGACGTTATTAAAGTGGTGGTGGATGCTACAGAGAGATTTCTGGGAGAGGCATATATGAGTCCTGAAGAGTTGCACAAGTATATGAGACAGAAAATGGAAGTCTATGAAAGAGGTAAGGGAAAACAGAAGATCACTGACAGTAATGAGGAATGTACTGGGGAAAGAAACATGGACATAAATGATGATAGTTAAATTGCTGATGTTTTACATCTTACAATGGAATGCACGGAGTTTGGTGGCTAATGGGCAGGAACTTAAGAGATTTGTGGATGAATTTAAGGATCTACCAGAGGTAATATGTATTCAGGAAACTTGGCTTAAACCATGCTTAGATTTTGTGATTCCTGGATATGAAAGTAACAGATATGATAGAAAAGAAAAGTCTGGGGGAGGGTGTGCAACATTTATAAGATCAGATGTACAGTATCAAAAAGTAGAGGTAATGTCTAAACTAGAATGTGTTATAGTAAGAGTTTGGGGACAGCACAGGTGGGTTAATATAATAAACTTGTATAATCCTTGTCTACAAATAAATCTAAGCGAGTTGGAGTGGGTTGTGGAACAAATAGGGACACCGGTCATTTGGGTAGGGGATTTTAATTCTCACAACCCTCTTCGGGGTAGCGGAATAAAAGATAATAATGGGAGCACTATAGAGGAATTTATGGACAGATGGAGATTAGTTTGTTTAAATGATGGCAGGCCAACTAGATTTGATATTAGAACAGGAAATGTTTCATATATAGACCTGGCATTAGCATCAAGTGAACTAGCCAGGGTTGGAGAGTGGGACTCTTTGGACAGATATACAATAGGGAGTGATCATTACCCAATATTATTGAGGTTTGGGAAAAATATACTGAGTGAAGAACAGGGTAATCAAAAATTATTTAATTATAACAAGGCAGATTGGGTTTTTTTTTCTGAAAAGTGTAACAAAGCTATAGAGGAAGTAAATGAGGAAGGGACAATAGAGGAATGGAACAGCAGCTTATGTGAACTGATTATGAAAAGTGCAATTGAATCTATCCCGATAAAGAAGTGTTCTAAAAGGAAAATTAGTGTGCCATGGTGGAATAAAGACTGTGATAAAGCAGTAAGAGATAGGAATTGTGGGTATAGAGCACTGAGGAAATATCCAACAGAAGATAAAGCAATAGAATATAAAAGGCTGCGAGCCAAAGCACGCACAGTGATTAAGTCTGCAAAAAAGGAGTGCTGGAGAAGATACTGTGGAAAACTAGGGGCAGAGACTGCAGTAACAGAAATATGGCGGGCAGTACATCGTATGGCAGGAAGTAATAGGAAAAGGAAAATGCCAGTTTTAGAGAAGGAAGGATTGTATGTTACAAGTGATTTGGACAAAGCAAAGCTATGTGAAAAAAAACTTTAGAGCTGTTCACAGCGGAGCTAACATTGGTGAAGCAGGTATAAGGAAAAGAAATGAGATATTAGAGCAAAATCGATACAAACTGGAGGTAAATAATGATAATTCTGATGTGTGTAATTTATTTTTCTCATTAGAAGAATTACACAGAGCAATTGGAAAAGGAAGGAAAACAGCCCCAGGAAAGGATGTTATTTGCTATGAGATTGTTAAGAATCTTAGTGACATAGTTTTGGAGGAATTTTTGGCCTTAATGAATCACATATGGCAAGAGGGAAGGCTACCTAGCACATGGAAGCATGCACTGGTGGTACCATTTTTAAAACCAGGGAAAGACGCATCAAAAGCAGGATCATACAGGCCCATTGCACTGACATCAGTCCTTTGTAAAATAATGGAAAGGATGGTTACACACAGATTGGTTTATAAGTTAGAGAAGAAGGGATGGTTTACATCAGTACAAAGTTGATTCCGTAGAGGAAGAAGTACCATGGATGCCGTTACGTACCTTGATAGTGATATAAAGAAAGCAATGGTGAAAAGAGAAATATTAATGGCAGTGTTTATTGATATTGAAAAGGCATATGACATGCTATGGAAGGAGGGGCTTGTCATAAAACTTTATGAGGCTGGAGTCAGAGGAAGGATGATTAACTGGATAAAAGACTTTTTGAAGGACAGGAGAATTCAAGTTAGGGTTGCAAATGCTTTGTCAGCTGGTACAGGTATTGATAATGGAACTCCTCAGGGTAGCGTGATAAGCCCAGTCCTTTTCAACATTATGATAAATGATATATTTAAAGAAATTGGAAATAGTTTTGGAAAAACTCTTTTTGCAGATGATGGGGCCATCTGGAAAAGGGGCAGGAATGTTAAACTAATAACGGAGCAAATGCAGTTAGCTCTGAACAAAGTAACCCGCTGGGGTGAAAAGTGGGGGTTTAGGATATCTGTGGAGAAGTCAAAGTATATAATATTTGGTTGTAAGAAAGCTGAATGTGATGGTTTATTTTTGTATGAACAAGCAATTGAGAGGGTTAAAGAGCTTACATTTTTGGGTGTGCATTTGGAAGAGAAGCTAACATGGAAAAAGTAGATAGATAATGTTGTAAATAAGTGTGAAAAGGTAATAAATGTAATGCGTTCCCTCTCAGGTAGTACATGGGGTGCAGGCAGAGATACTCAACTAATGATCTACAGGGCAATGATAAGATCTAGACTGGATGTGTGTGTTATGGGACAGCTGCTGATTCACATTTAAAGAGACTGGAAGTAATACAAGCTAAGGCAATGAGACTATGTTGCGGGGCCCTCCGTACAACTCCAGTCCCAGCTTTGCTGGTAGAGATGGGGGAAATGCCTTTGTCAATTAGACGGGAGAAATTGGCAATGCAGTATATTGTTAAATTATGGACACATAAAGGGGAACACCCTACTAAAACAGTTCTAAATAATGCGTGGGAGTGGGGATCAGGGAAAAGGAGGAAGGAAAGTTTTATGTTTAACATCAGGAAAAAAATGGAGGAGCTGGGACTGAGGGAGGAAGGGGTGGCCCCGCAACTGTACTGGTCAGTTGTACCACCGTGGTTGATGTCCATACCAGAAATAGATTTTAGTATAATGAATAACATAAAACATCATGAAGACACAGAGTATCCCGAAATGGTAAAGCAAAGATTGAAAAATCAGTGGGGAACTTATCTTCAGATTTATACAGATGGATCTCTAGATCCACAAACTGAGAAGGCAGGATTTGCTTTTTATATCCCACAATATGAATATGTAAAGCTTAAGCGACTGTCTGAGGGGGGTATCGGTGTATACAACAGAACTTCTAGCTATTATATGGGCACTAAAGTGGGTAGAGGAAGTTCAACCAAGGAGAGCAGTAATATGCTCAGATTCGGCTTCAGTGTTAAAAACTCTGGGAGGATGTAATATGGGAGCTCGGCCAGATCTGTTTATGGAGCTGATGGTTCTGTTGTATAAAATTGAAAAGGCTGGAGGGTCAGTGGGATTTCTCTGGGTCCCTGCACATGTTGGGGTAGAAGGGAATGAGGTGGCAGACAAGGCAGCAAAAATGGCTCTGAAAAGAGATATTGAGTTAGAAGTTAGTATGGGGGTCGCTGAATGTAGATCAGTCATAAAGGAGAACACTACAGCAGTATGGCAGAGGCAGTGGGAAATGGAAACAAAGGGCCGTCATTACTATGCAATACAAAACAAAGTAAAGACAGGGCAGAGTTACCTGGGAAAATCCAGAAGACAATCTGTAATTATGACAAGACTAAGGCTGGGACACTGTGGACTTGCATGGGATCTAGCGAAGATTGGTAAACATGAGGATGGACTTTGTAGAATATGCAATCAACAACAGACTGTTAATCATGTGTTTATGGAATGTCGACAATATAAAAGGCAAAGAGAGCAACTTTATTCTGTGATATCAGGAGATGGATTACAGGCAGTGACACTGAGAGATATTTTGAATCCTCAAGAGAACCAATTAAGGATAGTGGAAGCCGTCATGGATTTTATATCTGCAACAGGATTAGCCCTATGAGAATGATGGAGATATAAAGCGATACCGAGACTGAACTGTGGGAGGCAGCAATATGCCATAAGGCATCTAGTCTGCCGGAAAGCCAGAAGAAGAAGAAGAATATAGATATGTCAATTTCAGAATTGATTTGATATGAGTAGCTGAGCTAGTTAGCTAAAGCTAACTTACCACGTGTAACGATGATTATTGTATCATGAGTTGAGACAATGAGTGATTTATGAGTGTTGATCTGTAATATAAATGTCGAGAAGTTAGATTGTCATTTGAGATGCGCATACTTAATTATTGTACGTTTATCTTGTTTTTTGCAAGGCTGTGTTTCCTTGTTCTCAGTTTTTTCCTATGTGAACGTGATCCGCAAGTATCCTGTTTTGAAACTAGGCCTATCAACTGGTAAGATGTTTCCAATTTTCTTTCGTTTTTTCGGACTCAAAGGACTTTGATTCATGGGATTTAGTGATTAATTGGTTGGTTTATTTTTGCTTCTAAAATATGGACAGACTTTGTTTTTTGTACTTGAACTGATCGGAGAAGTTTGAACAACTCTTTAAACTGAATCTTTTGATTCACAAACTGTTCAACTGAGTCGTTTTATTCATGAACTTTGTTCAACTGAATTTTTTCATCTGTCCAGCATTTTCAATTCATATTGTTGAACATACTGTTTACTATTGGCAGTAAATGTTTATTGGAAGGAATTCTGAATCATTGTGTTTTGAGTTGAATACAATATCTGATTACATTTCTTTTTGTACATTTCATCATTCATTTATCCCAAAAGAAATGACTAGTCGTTAAAGAGGCTATATGCGTTTTTCTGAAATTTAAACTCGCGACTGACACCTGTGGCCAAAAAACAGAACTGCTTTTCCTTTCTGCTCGCTCTCGCAGCGCTTGTACGTGCACACTTCACAAGTCATCTGCTGCAAGGAGACCAACATTATGTTTACAGAGGTAAGAACAGTCACAAAATATCAGAATCCATTGCACTGCTTGCGAGTGTAGGCTACTTGCTGACTAGCGGTGGTGGCAGAGTGATCTGAAACGTTTAACGTGAACGCGCTTGACGTCACATCCGCAGACAGTGCGGGAAAATCCGACCCGACAGAAAATAGGAAAAATAGGATACAGGCTTATAGTTGCACCCACTGTGAGCGGACAAGGTGCCAGTATGCTCAACAGGAGATGTTTGAGTCATAAATGGTAAAATAAAAAGGCTATTGTTACGTTTATTTTGGGGGAAAAAGTTCCATATAGCCCCTTTAAGGCTGTAACGTTAGTCAACCAGAGAAATTCTTAGTCGACCAAAGTCCTGTCCTGCACAACGATCAGTCAACAAAATAAAAAGATGTGATGTTTTTGCATTTTTATTGAACATTAAACAATTGTCATAGAGCATTTATAAAACAACAACAAAAAATCAATACTACATAAAACTATAATAATAAAATTAGTTGAAAATGAAGTGATTTTTTTTTTAACTGCAAAGTGAGAAGTTCTGTCTTAGATGTATAGTGACCGTCACAATCGCGCACCTGACCACACCACACTACAAAAAAATATAACTGCTGAAAACTGCCAAATAATGAAAAATCATAACAAAAGCTCTCGTTTATACTGGTGTATATTCTTCTTTACTTTCAAAGCTTTGGGTTAACTTTTGTTCAGCCGATCTAGGCATTTTAAAAACACACATACCCAAATAGTTATAGGCTGTATAGTAGGAAGGCATATAGGTTTATTTTTGTTTTGTTACATTATTTAGGCTATTTCAAACGCGTCAAGTGTACAAATAAAAACAAAAACATAAAACACAATCTATTGAGTCAGTCTAATAAAGCGTTAAGGCTACTTACAGATTTCATTTTTTCCATGCGCGTCCCGCGTTCTCACTTTTCAGAATGCTGCAAGCGCACCGTACGTCACGTGACAAGAACCTTAACAACAACAACAAGCTTCGAAACGACAGACTCCTCCGGAGTGCAACCGCCCTAGCGCTTTGGAAAAAGGAGAGCGCGGCGCGACTAGCGTTTTCTATGCCTATATGTGAATGGTGCAGTAGCATAGCATGCACTCCACAGTCTTGTCTTTTTTTTTTGTAAAATGCAGCCAGACAAAAGATTTAGATTTCTTGGAGATTTTGTCGACTAAAGCTGAAACAAATAGCATTCTAACTGAATGAATACAGCAAAACTACCTATATTCCTTACTGAGAGCAAAGCAGCAGTGCAGCCAGCCGCAGGTGGCGGTTCCCGGGTGTTCTACGTGGTGCGCCAAACTGGCGCAGAATAGCCTAAATTAAAACATTTAAATTTGGGGATAAAATTTTGGTTAATTATATTTAAAATACAGTAATATATAACTGCTTATTAAGGAATAAACATCAAGGAGTAAATCAATTAATTTATTACTGTTGGTAAAAAATTATGCAACTGGTCGACCAATGAGAATGTCAGTCAACCAAGATGGCATCGACTGATTAGTCGACTAAACGACTAAAGTTGACAGCCCTACTAGTCAGTGATGTCTGTTTTGATTTATTGACTGTTATAAATTGTTTATATTTGTCACTCATCTTTCTAAAACAAACTACAAAGAGAACTATTTCCTTTTTATAAGGAAATAAATATTTTCTATTTGATAGCAATACCACTGTCACATGACGCCTACCACAGGTCTGAGCTCGTCACTGTCATCACTGCAAAAAACAAAACAAAAAAAACCTTTACATGTTAACATCGTGTCGAATAACATGGATTCATTGATTGTAATGACATGGATTGTGTCTAATGACATTGTGTCTTACATGGATTCATGGTTTTCTAACAAACCTTATCAAAACATGGAGCAAATCCGACCTTTCGCGAGTTGGGGAGCGCAATGTTCCACGACGCAGCATTTGATTTCAGAAGCGTCTCTCTACGCCGCTTCACTAAAGATAGGCGCCTAGTTTATATTCGACAAACACCATGTCCAAGCCACACCGCACCTTATGTACAAAATAAGAGTAAAAGTCAATTTCAAAAATTTGCGAACTAGTCCCCTGGTTTTTTCCCAAACGGGACCAGACCAGTCTAAGACAATTCTCTGGACTCTCTAGGTCAATAATTATCGAAAAAGTTGAACTTTTGCATTTTTCATATTGTTATAACAGGATGATTTAGAAAGGAGCGTGGCAATAAAAACTCAAAAGCCATAATA